>JAULBM010022703.1:0-11309 GCA_032357055.1 Geukensia granosissima
ACGTTAAAATTTTTCAGTTTCGTGTTCTAAAGTGTGTACCACGGGAGGCGGGAGTTTCAAAAACATTACAACGTGTCCAAATCAATGAAGCGTAACCTACCTTTGAATGATTGTAGAGTTTACCTTTTGTGTCTTTGATCATATTTAACACACATAATGACTCCTACCAAAAATATTTGATTTTATTAACTATGAAAAAAATATTCGACGTTTCTTTTGCTGTCCAGTATACATATATTGACGTTGATTAATTTTCCTTCGATGACCCTCTTTAAATTGAAGGGACGTGCTCATTATAGCGACAGTAAGTTTAAAGGCAGAACTATTACCTGCCAAAGGTGAATTATTTACCTGAGAGGAGTATTTAATTCGGAGTAGGTTTTTTTCAACAAAAGATTCTATTGAAGACTAGAATCGACCACTAGGAATTGTGAAAATAAAATACCTTGCATAACAAAAGAAATTTTACGTATCGGTTTGTAAACGTCTATTTTTGCGTAATATAAACGTATTGGTCTTTAATATTGTTTTTAAATATTTTTTCGTACGTCAGAACAAGCTGACACAAAACTTTGAAAGTGGTGTTAAAGCACAAACAAACAAGCAGACAAATAAAGAAATTCGCAACCCTTTAATTTGGGGAAGGTTCAATCCATGAAATGCACAATAAGGAACTCCATAAGCATCCTTTTCCGATTAGTGGAAATGATTAGCGTGTTCCCTTGATTGTGGAAGGTTGTGGGTTCGATCCCCCGGCCGTGTCAAACCAGTGACATTTAAATTGGTATTTGCTGCTTCTCCGCTAAGTACGCAGCAGTAAGGAGTAAAGAGCAAATAATGGTCGGTCCTGGGTCAGAAAAATGTGTGGGTAAAGTGGCATGTCTTCCTGCGGACTGTTGGTTTCGTGAGCTAGCATGTTAAAACTCTGGCTCAGCGTGTCAGTCTAGTACACAGCAGGGTTCATTCATTATCATTCATTAATATGCTATCGTCCTGAATATGAATGAAAGATTTGCCACTGGACATTGAGCAACATTCCAACAATTACACGATTAGTGGATTTTTGGATCTCTGCTTTCTTGTGTTTTGGTTCTAATGGTGATGATAGGTCATTGGAATACGTTTACAGCATAAAGACATTTACAAACATTGATTATCATGTATTTTTTGAAGTTTCGTCGTCTTGTTAAAGTTTAAAATAGTTGATCCGCTAACTCCAATATTAAAAACAACAATAAGGCCATAGTTGCGTTTTCCTAGGTTTTGGGTCGCGTGCTGGTAGGTTTTGTTGTTGCCGAGTTAAAAAACACACACACACAAATATTTCAGAAAATCATTGGTTGAACAAGTCTGTCAAATTTTATATTTCTCTTATTGGTATATGACATAATCACTGATTTTTAATTTAGCATGTTTTTGATGTTTTTATAGATATTTGAATAATAAATTTCTTAATTTGATAATATTAAAGATAAAATTAACTTGTATTTTGATAATCTGTTGTCTTTCATGACAAACCTGGCAATTTACATTTAGTATAATAAATCAATGGATTACGGTCAGGCCAGGAGGTCACCTCAAGTCCCAGGTTTCATATGGCAAATCGTGGCCACATTTTTGTTCATGTGGTCATAAATATTGATGAGATACCACGTGATAAATGCTTACGTCATGGATCCTGTCAGTATTGCAACGAATAAAGATTCTTTGTTTGATTAATCCTTCTTCTCATTCTGGACCTCACATTCCATTAATAATCACTTGATGTTTACAAAAAACCCGGTGTAGACGAATTTGAGATTCTGCATTTTGAAATAATGGTGCGTTTACCTGTTTAAATGCTATAGATGCCCTTTTAATGCCTCAAAAATGGCGTCGATATTGATAAACATAAAAACATGAAATTTGTCGCTTCTCAGGAATCTAGTTTTAAAAAATGTCAAATTCTACAAATATTTGATTGAACTTTTTGACCGAATGATAAAAAAAGGCAAGTGTCATAGGGGGTTCTTTTGTCCACTTATTTAACAAACAACTATGAAAACGAAGTAGCAAAGATATTGAAAATCGTAAAGAACCTTTAATATACTTTGTTTAAGTACAGTATTTTGTCTGGTAACTCGTTTTAGGATGTAGGATGAAAAATAAGTAAAGAAAAATTATCCGGATAAAGTATTTGTTGAATGTTTCGATTTCATCTCAGTAAACCTTTTGATTGTTCTATGTTTTGAAGTTCCAAGATGGCGTCCTATGCAAATTAGCAAAATGGGCTTAATTTTTCTATATGTCCTTGTATTCACCTTGCAAGTAGTATTCTATAATATTTGGATTTGATTTATGTTTTTAAAAAGCCAGTCTTTCTAAAAGTCTGTAAAACGTTAATCATATGTGTAATGATTTATCATGGAGTTTTTGTAAAATTGAATTTTGATTCAGTGTTAGTCGATGTGCATATTTAGTTGTTATATTTGTTTACTTGTTTTATGGATAAAGAAATGTAAATGGAATTCGAAGATACCAAAAGGGCAGACAGAAATCGTTAAATCAGAAGAGAGACATGACCATGACCAACATACAACACACAACACTACACTGAAAAGTAAAGCTGAAGTAACAACGAACACAACTGGTATAGGAACGGTCCATTTTTGTTCAGTGTAGACTATATATTCAGATCAATATGTTGATAAAGTATAGAAAAACATCAGTCTGAACTGACCCTATTGTAAACCGTTAACATGTTTAGAGCTTTTTAAAGATTATTCTCTAATATGCATAAACTGAACATGAATGAAATGACTTATACCGGATTGGAAAGTGAATAATGAGGCGGGTTCCTTTATATGTATATATGTCATGTCATGTTCGTGTTCTCGAGCCCTTTTTCTGTCTTGCCCGTCGTTTTTCTTTCTCTTCTTCATGCAACTATCAGAACATTTTCTCTACACAACAGGGAAGATATGGGTTAAATTACCTCACTTTGCTTCAATATGAAACGGAGGAATTTGTTGTTTTAGGATATCCTCACTAAGGGGCTTCATCGAGGATAGAATCCCAATCCTTGTGACGAGCTCCAGATCACTTCAGCCACAAGCAAATTAAACATGTATACGTAAAAAAGGCAAATCTTGCTCAAATGCTAAAACAGCGTTTAAAAAAATTAACCAATGACGTCAACTTCTGACTTGTGACAGACACAAGATACATGTGTTGGGTTAAACATGTTTGCTGGTGCCAAAGCCTCTTCTTATTATTTTTACTGTAACAATGATGAAACTGGCTGAAAATGTACTTTTTTTAAGAAGAAATACGTTAAAGTATTTGCCATATGTTTAACTTTTTAAACTCAAAATACATGTATTGATTGGTGTCAGATTTTACAAACTGCAACATCTTATCTTTAAAATGTCAATTTAATCGTTCATTTATTTTGAAATTTACTACCAGACCAACAGGTATGTCTATCTTTTTAATTCGGGAAAATCGTTTATTAAAAGACCATGATAAAGTTTAAGTGAGTTCAAGACTTTATGTCGATTTAACAGATTTTGAGCTAGCTTTCTTTCGTTTTGAAGACATGAAATAAAAAAGACACGGGTAATTTGACAAATTTACATAATTAATGTTATGTTCGCTTGATCAAAGATTTTCTCTAATATAGTAAAAACAAAATTATAACAAATGTAAGCAAACAAAGCAATTTCTTTCGTGATAACCGTAATTCCCTTTGTCTAAAATCTATAGAAAATAGTCATATTTTGACCAAGTTGCGTACAGCCACATTTGAGAATAAACCAATAAAATTTGAATTTTTGATCGATTGTTATTGTATAATCAAACTTTTGCAGAATATTTACAATTATGTTTCATGACATATATTTATAAATGTAACCGATATTGTCGGACATATGACAAAACGCTTTAAGGATGCTCACATTCAGCCATTTTTGACACGTTCTGCAACTCTTCTGGTTTTGTCAACTTCATAGTATTAATTTTGTCCATTTATCACCTCATAGTTCCAGACAACAAATTGAAAAGAATTGTCAAGTATTTTTTTATGAAATCCTTTTTATTTTTCATGAAAAGACCACAATAATTTAAAAAAAAAGAGTTGTGACATGATTGTCCATGACACAGCAATCCACAAGTACAGTCGAATGTAAACTTTTACAGGTCCTATTACGGCATTCAACAATAAATTAGAATTTTTATTAATTCATCATTTATTCTTTGCCTTTTGTTAAGAATAAGAGGTCAAATTTTTCAAAATCTTGTTATTTCTAAGCAGAACAACGAACATAAGCGTAAATATGTTCGTTATAATTATTCGAATTTTACTTTAATATTTTCTTCGAACTAATAACAATAAAGTACAAGGGTCGTTAAGCCACAATTTAGTCACTAATAAGGCCTAAACGGGTGCGCCACCGTTTCCAGTTCTTCTCGAACTAATGGAGGCAGATTTTTCATTCTAAAATGTTAATTATTTCTACTTTTTATCGGAACATACAAAAAAAATTTGACACTATTTTTTTCAATGCAAGGCCGAGAATGATCAAAAGTGACATCCCCTTTTAACAGCGAAAGCTAAATCTGACAAGAATGCCACGAACCGATTGAAAATGTCAATCGTGATGTATTATTTCGCCACTGAAGCATTTACTTATGGGTTAGATGCCAAAGCTCACTTTCTTGGGAGGAAAAAAAAAACCAAAGCCAAGTTCTGGAACTTGAAAATAGTTTCCTGTCCTTGCCCACTTTCAAATGACATGATGTCCTAAGGTGTTTGAGCACAGCTTTGTTGTTTCTTGCAAATTGAAGACAACATGTTTTGTTAAAATTGATACGATATAAAAAAATTATGCCGCGCCATTTTTTTCTTTAAGCTTTTCCTATTGCATAAATTTAATAAAAGCAGACAATTTATAGAACGTTGCGATTAATGTTGTCTGATTTATTTTTGCTCTATGTTCCATTCCTCTATTTTACTACAGGTTTGGATATCCGATGATGTTTTAGTTTTGCAACATAACATCTAGAAGTAAAGTGGAGTGGGAATGAAACAAAATAACATGGTTTGAAAAATATTATCTGTAGGGTGGTTTACTAGAAAAAATTAATGTAATAACGGTTTTTTATTTCAGGAATGCCCAGACAAGTATGCAATAGAAGGAACGTATGTTTGGTTTTGTGTGTGTGTTTTGTGACATTGTATATTTCAACACGTATTTCTTCACAAAGTTATTCTGATAACGTTCTAACAGCTGTAGATGACGTGGAAGATAATGACAACAATTACAAATGTGTCCGAGAGGAAACAGTGATTAACAGTTCAACAATTATTATAGAAAAGATTACGGACACGCCATTTTTGCTTGATCCTGACTGCATGTGTAAAATTCCAGACATATCTCCCTTTCATCCGACTGTGCTACCGTATGTTGGAAAAGCAGAAATTTACATATGCAATAAAAGCGATGATTTCACGTACATTAAAGACGGAGTTTTATTCATTGACCCAAACAGAAAACCACGTGATGTCAGCTATTGCAGATATAAAGGAATTTTTCGTCCTGAATATCTTGACGATGATTTATTGTATTTCCCGGGAAAGGAAAGTGAAAAGTTTAATGAGAGAATAAATATCACAAATGAATTTATTCAGGTGAATTGCTACAACTCTTCTGATGAGCAAACATTCGTCAACTTCCATTATAGCTATTCTCCAACAAAACTGGACGAGAAAAAGCCGACTACAAATGAAACAAAATTTAACGTACTAATGATTATGTTCGACTCTGTATCTCGGTTGACATCACATCGATATTTACAGCCAATCAGAACTTTTATGAAGGAAGAGTTACAGGCCTTTGAGATGCTAGGTTACAGCAAAACTGGTGAGAACACATTTCCTAATATGATAACACTACTTACGGGAAAATTCGAACGTGAACTAAATTTTACAGGAAAATTTCTGGACAATCAACCTTGGATTTGGCGAAATTTCTCGGACAAAGGATACAATACCTTTTTACAAGATAACTCGAATTGGCCACTGCATAACCACTTTCAATATGAAAAAATGTTTTCAAGAAAACCGACGGATTTTTATGACCGACAATTTCAATTAGCGGTCAATGTGTTAAAGAAAAAATTCGGAAAACAACTTGTACCTAAATTGCGCGGAAATATTTGCATAGGCGGTAAACACGAAACAGAAATGTTTGGAGAGCAAATATATGAATTTGTAAGCCACTCAAATAGTCCTTATTTCATGTTATCTCTGCATGCCATATTTACACATCAAACTATTGCTTCGTCGCCCACTCTCAATTCTCCAACTTTAAAGCTGCTTTCGAGATTAAAGCAGCAAAACTACCTGGATAATACTGTTTTAATTTTGTTCGGAGATCATGGCATGCGTTTTAATGGAATTCGTTTGACGTTTAGTGGTTGGTTGGAAGAGAGAATGCCAATGATGTTCCTTTATGTCCCTCCAAATTTTCGTAAAAAATATCCACGTTTTATGGAAAATTTGAAAACAAATACGAAGAGACTAGTAACTCTCTTTGATCTGCACGAGACACTACTGCATATACTTTCAGGTTTAGAAAATAATTTTAAAGGAGGGACAAAGAGAGGGATGTCGCTATTTGAAGAAATTCCATCCAGACGATCATGTGAAGACGCAGGAATAATTGACCAGTACTGTGTTTGCGATTCACATAAAATGGAAACAACAGAGAACATTGTCTTATTCCAAAAGCTTGCTAGCTTTTCTGTAGAATATATAAACAGTCTTTTTAATCATACAGACTTATGTGAAGAACTTACACTAAAACAATCAGATACACACGAAGATGCATTTGTTTACAAAATGCCAAACGAAGGAGTTCGGTTTTATTTTGAAACCGTTCCTGGAAATGCTCAATTCGAAGCTTACTTTCGTAATCAAAATGGCGAATATATACTCGATTCAGATATAAGCCGAGTCAATGAATACGGAAAACAGTCTGATTGCGTAACAGATAAAAACTTGAAAAAATTTTGCTATTGTAAAATTCAAACAATAGTTTAGAGGTACATGTGTAACTCTATATTTTACACTGGTATTTGATTTAAATAGTCATTTATTTGACTTCATGGATATTTATGAGCTAGTTCAATTGTTCAATTGGCTCTTTATAGTCATGTGATTTGAGAATATTTTGTCAATGTATTACCTAAAATCCTTCAACAGAGTCAATATTTACAGACTTACAAAAAATGACCTGTAATACTAACCGCCCATTGAGAACATAACATTTAACTTACGCTTTAAATTTAAGTTTAAACATTGATATAAATATAGATGAATGAGAAATGGAGCAAGCTATGATTACGTGATCCGTGCGTGACTTTCATGACAAACATAGCAGAAGACCGGTTTTTGTCTCTCTGCAAGTTATGTTAGAATAATAAATCAATGGATTACGGTCAGGTCAGGGGGTCACCTCAAGATCTAGGTCTTGGGGTCCTTATTTCATATGGCAAAATCGTGGTCAATTTTTTTATTCATGTGGTAATAAATATTAACGAGATACCACTTGATGAATGCTTACGTCATGGATCCTGTCTGAAGTAACACCACCCTGCAAGAATCAAGGAGAGTTCAGGTGCTCCGGAGGGGTAAGCAACTCCTGCTCCACTATTGGAATCTGCCGTGTTACTCAGTAGACAAAGCCGATGTATAGTCAAAATCGATGTTAGTCACAACTGGTATAGGAACGGATTTTTAGTCACGACAGTTGGAAGAAATCATAAATGCATTGAATACAGCAAATACGTAAAACGTAAGTCAATTTAAACTCTTGTTCTTCAATCCTTGACTTATTTTATATTGATATTTTTAAGTCCTTTAAAAAGACCCTATCATATCAAATTAAGATTCGGCGTCTTTAAAAAATTTTGAAACATTTTTGTGTCTTAATAGTAGGTCATAAATATAAGATTATTAGATATTTTCAAACACGTATTTCTGTCGCAGGATGACTCTTGACACTTCATTTGCTATGATACTTGAAGTGATTAACAGTCTTGTAATAAAAGGTCACCTTTGGGAAGATCACTTAAATAAAGTCAATTCATGATAAAATCTGGAACAATGGTGAATGTAAAAGTTGGTCTTTTTATTCAAGTGGCTTCTTACCAGAGGCGACAATGAAGGCAAGTTTGACTCTATATGAAGATCTATCATCTTCAATTTTTGTTCAGTGTTGACAAAATTTTAGATCAAAAGCAATATTTTTTTTATTCTGGCAGGCGAACGTATTTACGATATCATTATATTTACATTAATGCAATTCGGCAACAAGTTATGTTACTTGGTAAAAAATATGATTATTGAGGAATATCTCCAGCTACTGAATTGTTGATAAGTATACGATGCATATTTTACGTCAGGTAATCTTTAAAGGCGGAACCCGCACAGATTATTGACGTTAACTATATATGCATTGAAATTAGTCCAAATATCCCATTGAATCAAACACAAATATGGATCTATTTGTTATTTTAGTTGAAAGTTCATCAAAAAAGAATTTTTTCCTGAAATCGGACATACACTTTTTTTAAAACAAACAATTTCAAATGTTTCTTATCAGTTTGTTTTTACAGTTGACAAATATTTACTTAAATATTTAATGTTGAAATGCATTATTTTCTTCAGCAACAGTACTAGTCTTATTTCTATGAGTTCAATTGGCTATCGATATCAAATGTTCAAACGTTTTAAAAAGCTTTTTAGAAAATTATGGTATAATAAAACTAAACAAAATATATTAGGCCTTTCAATAAAAAATGCTTCTCAAACTATACATGCTGAAATGAGAATGTTGATAAAGTACAGAAAAACACCTAGCTAAACTGACCTCTGTGTAAACCGTCAACATGTTTCGCACTTTTAAAAGACTATACTTTAATGTGGGTTAACTGAACATGAAACGACTAAAACTGAATTAGAAAGTGATCAATGAAGCGGGTTTCTTTAAAGAGGCAGGAACTGCTTATCCTTCCGGACCACCTGAGTTCAAAAATACGTTTTTTTTTGGTGGGGTCCGCATTGTTCATTGTTTCGTGTTTGTTTTTACTCACATATGTATATGTATCATGTTCCATCTTGTGTTCTCGAGATTGCCATATCTTTCGACTTACTTCCTTTTGTCTGGCCCGTTGGTTCTCCGTCGCTTCCTCATTCAACTGTCAGAACAATTCCACTTCAAAGGGAGTAGGGTTTAGAAAATTTTGACAGTAATTTCAAGCGGGATCATAATTAACTGTTAACTACGAGATTCCTGTGCGTAAGAAAACGTGCACCGGTATAATAGAACCAAAACAAGTTATAGTATTTTGCTATACAAGTTTCTCATGTTTCAGTATCTAAATATGCCATATTTGATATATTGTAACTATATATGCATTGCATATAAGCATATATTATGATTAAATGAAAATTTTATTTTCATCTCAAATGTTAGCGATAAAACACTAGTTTTTATAATGAGACTTCCAGCACCAAGGAGGCACGAGAAACTGCTCTTGTACTCTCCTCTGCATTACTGTAGAATTTGTGAACCGAACTCATCGTCAAATCAAGGTTGCAATCCGTAGATTTTATGGTCGCAATCATAAATTTGTTTATCCATATGGTTTTAATGTTTATTAACTACTCCTGGACGACGGGTGTTGGCGCAGAACAGGGAGCACCTAATCCCATTCCTGTTTTGAAAAGGAGCTCATGGAATCCAAGCTTTTTTCTTCTTGTTCTTTGTCTTTTGGTGTGTTTTGCATTGTCGTCTCTCTTTGGACTATGCAATAGTAATCTCTCGCATGGGTATTCTACACTGGGATTGTCGAGCATCACCATGTATATTGGACATGATGTTTATCGAATCAAGCTATGGTGTGTTCTATGCTCTTTGTCAGGCTTTTCTGGAGTGCGAGTTTCGAGCGTAATAAAATTATTTGTGCGTATCAGCTTATGTTTTTTTTTAATCAAAGAATGAATTATTCCACAGTTAACGGTTTATGTTTTACGCCATGAAATGACGTTTTACATAATATTATCTGCCCCTGAATTTCTCTACGGAGAGTTAACATTGATGATCGGCCATCTTCGTTTTGGGCGGGAGCACTTAGGTTTAACTTAGATAAAGTTATTTTTAAATAATCGCACATTTCTTTTGTTTGGACCTTTTTGCGATTCATATAAATAGAATTACTTTTAAATTTACATTCAGTTGCGCCTCAAACCATTTTTGCATGTTATCTAATCCAAGTGTAACTACTAATTTATTACGTAGCGTTGACAATGTATACTCTCGGTCTCACGCTAGAGCATGCAAAGAGCCATTTCCGGCAAACAAACGGATGACTTTATAATGTAAAATTCCCGTAGAAATTAAAAACTCGTCGCAGCTTAAAATACATCGTGATTGATAAAAGGTATTATTGCAACTTACTTGAACTTTTTTTCAATCTACAAAATGAACACTAAGTTATAAGAATACGGCAGACAGTTTTTATTTTATAACATAATTACCCCTTCCAACAATCTCTGACATAGAGTAAAGTTTAAGTAACATTTTCTCCAGTTGTAAATAAATTCTATGCAATCAGTGTTTTTAGCCAATGTGGATTTAATACGGTCGTCTCAGTGACCACAAGATAATACAGCTTTTCTACATTTTCAATCCAACACGTGAATTTGCACATTATGAAATCGTTGTTACATTAGTTTGATATGTTTTTTCTTACACTGTCAGCTTCAATTCGATGGAATTGCTTTATTCCGTAAGCTAGGTTGCATATGGCCGTAAAAACGTTGGATGAATTATTCAGGGGCATAGATAAGTGTTATTTTTGCACTTTAGACCTCGACAAAATTGAAATAAAACTTTTCAGTCTTATTTCTCCTTAGTTCATTCAATTTATTTTGGCACTTTTAAACCCACTGAAGTGAGTCATGTTTAATGAGCTTTATAAAGTAGCTGCTGCTATTCGCTGTTAGTTGACTTTTTGTTAGATGCTTGCTATGCTACTTTCTTGTCGACTACAGATAGTATAGTAGTATAGTATGGTACAACGAGCTTCAACCGTTAAATTCGTCGTTTTCACATTTAAAGTTAGGTTCATGGTAAGAATTTTTATAAAATCTATTTTCTAACTGGTCTAGATATCTATATTTGATATTAATAATAAAAGGAATTCGAAGATACCAAAGGGGCAGACAGAAATCGTTAAGTCGAGGACAGACAAGACCATGGCCA
>JAULBM010022714.1:0-11309 GCA_032357055.1 Geukensia granosissima
TCTCGTGGAATATTTGCAGATATATATTTCCGTTCAATAAAAGAAAACAGGTTGAATGCTTGGCACCGCGTTGTCTTCAGGGATCGACCCAAAGGTCCGACGCAGCTTGATCGCCAATTGGTGTATAGGCTTGTGAAGCTCTGGCTGGATTAGCCAAGCCATATGGAAAAACTGGACGTGGACCATAGTGGATAACGTGTTTGAAGAATGCAAAGCTCGCTGCATGTAAAACATCCACCTTGTCAATTTCGAAAAAAGGAAAGGATGATGCCGCTTCAAAAGGCTACTTTTTTGTCCCCACCCATCCCACCTATTTTACGCTCGCGCTCAAAAGCCGTTGCCCTGTTGTGTCCACCTCCCATCGTCACTGTAACAAACAATTAATCAATCAAATTCATATAGAAATAACATAAATCATTCAGGATAAAAATGATAAAAATAATCTCAATGCCGTGAATCTTTTTACGTAATCTTTAAAATTCATACGGAAAGGTACATGTGTCTTGTGAAACTGAAAAAATACTTCGTAAAACAGGTGTTGAGTGGTGGTTGTAAAAAGTTTCCCCATGGTTGAGTTGTATGCTTTTATTCATTTTGGAATTTTGGAATGCCTCTATTACTTCAGCTAGGAGTGACAAAGTGGTCACATCTTTAAAAAGAAGGACTAAATTCCCTCAACCTCCTAGTTATGCGATATACAAACATTTTGCTTCAAGCAAAATCGTTCTCTACTTATTTTTTTAATCTAATAAATATCCAGAAGAGGTTATAGGAGTGATTAAAACCAAACATTCAGCAGATTGAACCACTAACCAACCAAGAATCGTACACACACAGGAAAATCTCACACGCAAATATAAAATCACTACAAAAGCAATTACATGAATTAAGAGGCTATTTAGAGCTTCTCACAAGAAGTGGTATTCCACCCTTGTTGAAGGCCTTGTGAAGACCTCTAGATTTGTAAATTCCTCTGTTTTTCTCATGGTTTGAGTGCTGTCTCTCTGACATTGACCCCATATCTTTTCATTTTCATATATAGCGGCTATATAGCATGTTTTGTTTCAGAATCAGACATGGTTTGGTTACACTAGGCAGCAATAACCTAAAGTTTGACAATATCAAATATAGTTATCTCACAATGTATTGATATATATTTTAAATGTGCAGTGATTAATTATTTTAGAATTTCTATTTTATTTGAAATTTAATATCTTGTAGAACACCTGTTATTAATTTGTCATTTAAATCGATACATAGATTAGGGATTACATTTATTGTTATTTTCATGTCTCTTTACCCTTTTAATCATGACACAATTATTTAAATAACATATAATATACAGTCGTTTGAAAAGGAAACAAAATTCAATACGTTACTTATTTTAAACAACCCAGTTATGTAAATACTAGAGACGACCCTATGGTATTAAGTGGCTGTATGGGTTATAGAAATTTTTTTTACAAAATATAACAAATATTTTGATTCAGTTAACCAGTTTATTACCTGGTCAATTCATGACATGGACATCAAGTCTACCATTAATCCACATTCCATACGCTTTCATAAGATAAAAAACAATTGTTTTGCCATTATATCCTCGAAATTTTAAACTTTTAAAATGTGAATTAAGAGCAAAAATGCATGAACATTTTATTGCACATTACTTTTTTTTTGCTTAAGCACTGGACAGTATCAAACCTTTGACATGAAAACTCGGACTGTTGACACTATCAAATATTTTTGTCAAAACAAGAAAGAAAAACCCTTATAAAACCTGGACTTGTTTGTTGTTCATTGGAATATTCACGGACTTAGGTGAACAGAATCTTCTGCAGTTTTTCTTGAAACTTTGCATGTCAATAAGTTAATTAGAAATGAGTTTGAGTGAAACTTTTTAGTGTCGATAACAAACTTTAAATTTGATCAAGTTTTCTTGTTTTAACGCTTTATTTCTTTGATAAAACACTCTAAGAGTGCCAAGGCAAGTATCCAATTTTTTCAACAATATCTTTGAAATAGTTTTTTTTTTAATCTTTGATAGCGTCAAACCATCTTCATAAGTAATAATTCAGTGGCAGATCCCGGGGGGGGGGCATGGGACGTCCGCCCCCAACCCCACTCCATACAAAATTAAAAGAATATTGTATGAATTTCTTTTAATTTATAGAGAAAGTTTAATTATTTTTACACTAATCGTCCACCCTATGGCTCAAAATCCTAGACCCCGTTTCTATAGTAATTTTTTTCAACTTCTGTCAATATATATGGTGTCATTATTCAGTAGAGGAATCAGTTCTAACTTTGTCATTTATTCTAACAATTTCAAAGAAAAAATATTTTTGCCAATTGAATTGGTTTAACAGTATTATAATGAAACAAGTACGTACAGTGAGAAAATACTAGTCAAAATGACTAGGTACATGAGTAGGCATGTGAAATTTTGATTTAGGCTAGTGAAAGAAGAAATGACTGATTAATGACTAGTCCAAAAGACTTTTTCATTAGGTTGAATAGAAAGCATAGTAAAACATGTAAAATTTGTGTAAGGTATGTACAGTCATGGGAATTAGTGTAAAATGGGAATAAAAAAAATCAATTTTGTGAATGTTTGGCTTGCCTTTTCAAGTTGGAAAAGGGAAATTATTCTTTCTCCCATCGAAATGAAACATTATTCATTAAGTAACGTTCCAACCTGGTTGAGGGAAGATACAATGTATAAAAATAGGAGATGTGGCATGATTGTCCATGAGACAGCCACACTGAAAAAAATAAACTTGTCAGTCTGACTACGTTAGTCATATTGACTGTCTTCTAGATAACGATCTTGAAAGTCAAACTGAACAATCAGAATAGTCAAATCGACTAATCGGAATAGTCAAGGTGATAAAATCAATAGTCATATTGTTGTTTTGACTAACCTTTGATATAGATTTGGCTTTGTAGCTAGTCAATTGGACTGATTTATAGCCATTGATCATGCTGATGATGTAAAGAATTCTACATTGTTGAGTAAGTACGGTCAGACCCATATTTGCAAACATTTTAGATTTTGTGACACAACAATCAATTGTTGTGAAAATATTGTTTATTTACCGTCTTTTAATAAGTCATCGCTTATTCTTATAAGTGTTCATCATTTCGACAAAACGACATGGTTTTTATTTCAAAATAGATGTGAGCGCACAAAAACACCATGAATATTTTCTAATATATATATTAACATTTATACATGATAGATCGTTAACTGCGCAAAGTTTGGTTCTGGTGTTTTTTGGCGATTTGTATTAAAATTGAAGCAATTGTAACAGATTAAGTAATTTCTTAGTATTTTTTTTTTTACATTTAATTCGATTTCAATGTGTAATTTGACCCTTCCGACGTAAAACCAGTTGAACTAAAATGGACCTTTTTAAATACAATTTTCAATACACAAAATATATGTACATATATTAAAACTTTTCATCCAAATTAATGGGCCAAAGGTATACCTTAATGACCCTTGCCCTTTAAATTTCTTTATGTAAACTTTTACCTCATTTTTAACTGCCGAGACTATTTACAATGCAATATTGAAACGTTATAATTCATTTATTTAATTTTAATTTTCATCATTCCACAATGCTTTAAAAGTAACAAAAACTGAAGATTTCGTTATAAATCGCCATTTTCTGTACATAACTTTGGTTAGATATTCCCATAACTTTTTTCGTCCATCTTCCGTCAATTCAGTTTTGTACATAATTATTCTTCTAGAACATCCTAGGCCATGCAATTGAAGAACCTTTGCGGGTTTGTTTCTACAGTCTTTATGCAGAGTTGAAATTAAACTCGATTTTTTGTTGTTGTTGATTTAATATTTTGCCTATCATAAAGCTTCTACCAAAGTGATTTGTACAGATTGAAAAACAAACTCCTTAGCCTATACCCCAAGGGAAAGAGGTACATGAAAGACTACTTTCCACAGTATGTGGGACCATATCTTAAAGTTGTCATACAGAACTGAAATTTTATCAACAGTTATTCTGTTGTATATATTTTTAAGTATTGTCATCAATTTAGCTGAACCTGACCTGACTGGTTAAAGAGAATATTGCATTTGGTGCCTGAACTCTAACATTTTGCTATTTTACTTTATTGTTTCCTGTAATTCTGCAACAAAGAAATTTAAGACCTACATTAGCTTTCTGTTGATGGTTTTAACATGTATTTTTCTTCATATTAGCAAAATACTGAGAGTGTGTTTCGTCACATTTTTAAATAAGGAGAAAATGGCATAACATTATATTTATCCGGATTACTCCACAAAAATATCTTCTTGTTTATCTTAATGTACAAATCAGATTCATTGTCCAAATTTCGGAGAGTTTAAAATTTCCGATTACATGGTAAACTGGCCACACCTCTTAATACAAAAACATTCTTATCCAAAACTTGCACTCAAGTTGGACTGTTTATAATTAATGTATAAATATAAAAATAGGAGATGTGGCATGATTGTCCATGAGACAGCCACCCACCAAGTGACCGTGGAATTTTAACTTCTACAGGTCCTAGGACTACTTCTTCACAAAAATTGTTTGTCTTGCGGATCGGAAATATTCAACATGGACATAAAACAAACATGGACATAAAACAGAGCTAGTTAAACATTGGAACTTGAAAATCGTTTCAAATGGTTTTTTTTTTCACTTTAACACACCAGGGTCTATGACATGATAAGAGGAAGCAGGAAAAGTCATATGACACCCCAAGAGGAGATAAGAAGAAAAACACACCGGGAATTTTGAGCACAAAACCATTACAATACCACACACAAAAAATAGGAAAATCTTTATATTTTATGGACAAGCATTACTAGTCGTAGCAATAGTTGCTTTAAGGAAATTCGGCTGCATTGCCCATTTTTAAATCCGACAATTGTTGGTAAGGTTTTTTCAATATACCCGGAAGCTCAATGTTTCTTTATCGACTGGTTTTTTCACTGAACTTAAGATTTCAGTTTGACGGTAACTAATAAGGGGTTTCCACGCGAAGTTGACACCGAATCGTTACATGTAATTAAGCTTACTTTGACCTCGTTGTGATGATTTTGTTTCAGAGAATGTCACATCTTTTATTTTTGCTTCGGTGTATTTTATATATTATATAATTAATGATTGTATTGGAAGAAAATTAGCAAACTTTGTAAGGCAAACTGATTTTGCTTTCTTCAAGCAGTTTAAAGTGTAGCTTTTGGTTTTGATCATGCCAGATTTAGCATTTCTAAAATGATAACAAACCGAATTCTGTCAATTCACAACCATAGTCGATTAAAATTTAAGTGGATTCAAAATAGAATTTTTTTCTACACTTCTTTGAATTCTGCAAGTCTTTTTATTACATTAAAAGAATATACCACTGATTTAAGACTTACCTGAAAGAAACCATTGTTGCAAAATGAGTCAACATTGTACAAAGCGTTTTTCGGTGAAGATGTATGACAAAAGACTACTTCTTAAGGTGTCTAACTGTATTTGAAGTACATCGTCCTATCTTACGTAAACATTAATGTGTAAAGAGGGTTCTTTTTTAGATAAATGGATTGGTTATTTCAGAATTTAGATAATCTAGTGTTAAATCTACACCTTGTCAAGTCGTTGAAAATAACTAGGTTTTGTCAGAAAATGTTTTCTTTGTGATTAAAATGGTTTGAAGTAACACATTATAAATAGTAAAAAAGAAAATGTCTTACAATCATTGTACCTAGGAATAATTCTTCAAAGTAATTTATATTGTTCTGAGACGTGAGCTTGCTTATGTTAAAACCGTACGAGTACATGTATTCGTGTTTTTACGTCTACTGTACGCGTACGTACGACCGGCTAGGACTGTATCCGTACGGCCTTTCAAATGCAAGTTAACTTAAATGAAAGAATTCTAAAATGTATGAATGAAAATTTAAGATTTCCAGTATATGTGTTCTCAATTTGCAATTGGAGGATAATAAGTAATATTGCTTTAGTTCTGATTTCAAATAAACAGTACTTGTAAATTTACTCGGATCAGGTTATCACAATAATGAATGATCAGTTAAAACTAAAAATCATCAAACCAGTTTTTCAATGATATATGATCAAAGAATATAACAAAATGAAGGATTTGAAAAATGGAATGTGCAAAAGGTGAGATTTCGTCATTATGTACAGGAAAAAAACCTTCAATATAATGAACTTTAAGATGTCGTCATATTAATTTGTTAATGAGGTGAAAATATCATTTAATTTTATTTTGTCTTTCGTTTGTAAAGGTACGACCATTTGATTTTTCAGACGGAAGGGAGCAGGAAGATTTTGAAAATAAATATTTCTTCCTAGCAAAAGATGAAAATAAA
The DNA here is from genome assembly GCA_032357055.1 of Geukensia granosissima. NCBI lineage: Eukaryota > Metazoa > Mollusca > Bivalvia > Mytilida > Mytilidae > Geukensia > Geukensia granosissima. The sequence goes on from JAULBM010022714.1 coordinate 6,374, forward strand.
TGTTCACACACAAAGCAAGTTGCAAATATTTATTCCCATAGGACAAAAACCAACTTCTGATGGGAACTACAGATGCGACCACCTCCAACCTCTTTTAAAATGGTCGTATAACAGTTCTAATGACCGCTCTGAGTTAACGTAGAACAGTTCTGCTGATTGCTCCAGAACTGTTTTAGAACAGTTCTACGACCGCTTTAGAATAGAATTCTGACTGCTCTAGAATAGAATCCTAACTGCTCTGGGTCAGAATCCTAACTGCTCTTGGTCAGAATCCTGACGGCTCTAGGTCAGAATTCTGACTGCTTAAGAAAAAAAAGTTCTAGAATTAGAAGCATTGTCTGACTGCTCTGTAAATAAATCTGACTGGCTCAGAACAGTTCCTAGACTACCTTCAAAGACTAGAATCACGTGTTTATCATTTAAATACAATTGGAAGTTGTCAAGTCTAACAACAAATAGTTAAGATAAAGAAATTGTACTTTTGACCTTAGAGAAAATTTAGTATTTAAATTATTTAAATTATATCGCAACTAGCCTTTATTGAAATTTTTAGCAAAATTATAGCGTAAATCTTTACAACACAGGAAAAATTTGTACTTGTGAATCCAAAAGATAAGTATACAATCCCAGTTCAAGGTTAATATTGAATCGCGACTGTCCAGTATTAAATTTCTTGCCTAAAAGAAAATTTGCTGTTATGAATTAAAAAAAAATTTGACCTTATTTTAAAGGATAAGTTAGGTATTCAAATTCATGATTTATAATATATCGCAACTAACCATTAATGGAATTTTAGCAAAAAGTATAGTGTAAATCTCTTAGATATAGAAATTTTGCTTTTTACACTGTTTCTTAAATTAACAATTCTTTGTCTTATGTAAGGAGCAGTCTATTTAATTTTACAGGCGACATATTTACTGACACCGAATTATTTAAAATGAATTATCCGATGGAGTCTGGGAACAGAGAGTTTTGAACCTAGGTGGAATTACTAACGTCCTACACAGCAAACTAATGCTCTCAGTCGGACGATATGAAGTGATCGCTTTCAGTGTGTTCATTTATTGATATATAGACCGAAATGTTATTGCTCTTGACTAGAGCTGTCCGGAGCTGTTTTAGAAAAGAACTGCCATATACAGAGGACTAGAACTGTAATATGACAGCTATATGACTGCTTTATGTCTGTTCTATGACAGCTCTATGGCCGCTCTACGTCTGTTCTAAGTTAACCTAGAACAACCATCACGACTGCTTTTCGTGACCGGTTTGGCGAGAGGTTAGATGAGGTCTCATCTGTACAATTGTTCCAGTGAAAAGTGTGATTTTCCGCATGGGAAATCGAGTTTTAAAGGTCAATTAGTCAATACCCAATGTTTTGCTGCAAAAAGTTTGTTGTGTCAATATACAATGTAGTCTTCCATCTTATAGATGGTGTTCTCTCACTAAACAATGCACGATTCGGTGATTATTTCTCAGCATCTACCCAGATGAGCTTGAAGTTAAAGACGCATCAGACACTAAAAATCTGGCTCATACTTTGATCTTCTTCTCGAATTAGACAATGGACGAAGGCTTTACACAAAACTATATGACAAACGTGATAACTTCAATTTTTCAATCGTCAACTTTCCAGTGTACTAGCAGTAACATTCCAGCTGCCCCGGTCCCGTACATATATACAGCTCCTAGTTTATATGTTTTTTAAGAGCATGTGCTCAATACAGCGATTTTTCAGACAGAGCTTGGTCGATGACACAAAAACATCTCCTCGATTGAAGTGATCACTCCTAAAATTTTAAGATCGACACCACAATCTTGTCAGCCGGTATGCAATATCCGTTTCCCAAATGAAGACAGATAAAATAAAAAAGGAGACCTTTTCCTATGAAGTTGCGGAGTAAACCAAAAACAGGCTATTCTCTTTCTACGCCTGGAGGTTGCTATCCATGAAACCTTTCATTTTACCCTGAAATGACTAATATCGGGTTGAAAATGGACAATGCGGCGGTTGTTTTAAAGCGGAAAAACTGCATAACCTTCCGGACCACCTGAAGTCACCCCGGTTTTTTGGTGGGGTCGCATTGTTCATAGTTTTGTGTTTTTAGTTTTATATGTATATATGTCATGTTCCGTTCTATTTGTCCTCTCGAGATGGCGTGTCTGTCGAATTTCCCCTTTTATCTGGCCTTTCGGTTTTTCGCTTCCTCGTAAATATAGCGATTTTTAAAAATATCTCTTTGCAGAAAGAATTCAGACTTTCCAATTCTGGAATGGCAATGTTGTCAAAGCACGTGTTATATACACTCATGTAATTATATAGCGAATTAATTTATCTTAAACGATTGAAGATTGAATACATTGTCTAATTCTAAAAGCGCATGTCAATGTACATTTCAGTATAGTTTGTGTGTAAGTCTGTTCGTACAATATCGTAAAATTTCGTATACATACATCGGGATTTCGTTTTCTTAGTGGTTCAACAGGTTGTCAGGATAAACTTAAATCCTGGGTCTTACGAGTGTGGCGAATCTCATGTCTTTTAATTTTCCTTTTGATTTTACTATTATTGCAAAAAAAAAAAAAAATAATTAAATAAAAACCCAACAATATGGCTTGCTGCATGCATTTTGCATGTTCTTCATTTGTTTTAGTTTATAATTTACATATACATATATCAGTACTTTCGACACGTCTTTAACGTTTAAAATTATAATTCATCGTGCATTTCGTATAGGACTAGCCATAGGGATTTATAGACGGTTGTACATGTAGATCAGCAGATATTCAACAGTTTTGATGTGCTGACTTCCATGGCATGAGTGAATGATTAATTGAAAGAACAATTACATTTATTACAACAATTTTATAAAGATTGATTTTCATTTTTTCCAAAGGTTAAACGAGACATTGTCTCTTATCCTCACGAAAGCTGCGCAAAAGAAAAATTGTGAATACACAAATCCAGCTGTGATCTAGCAAGCACAAGGCAAAGATGTCCAGTCTAAGCTATTCCTTGGGTCCTTTTCTTAGTTCGTGTTTTGTTTTCTTCGAATTGACACGATATTCCTGAATTGAACCCTTAACCTGTAATGTGTAAAGTGTTTTTGGATTCCAGGTGTCAATTCCTTTGTGTGCTTTTGATTTTTTGTGTGAAATGAAAATGTGAGGTTGCTAGAAGATCACTTAACACCTCTTTCGGACCCACCTCAAAAGACTTTAATATTTAATTTAGAGCAACCCTGGGGCATTCTCTTGAAAACAACCGTCTGCAATGTTTAATAGTTTCCTAATCATTCAATGGTACATTATAGCATGTCTTGCAAAGCTTCCTCTATTTATCAAAAATACAAAAACGCAAAATCTCCATATACAAGATACATAGACCAAAAGATGATAAGTAAAATAGTTATAAAAATTTAGAATAAACAATGTAACTTACCACTTAGTTAACGATTAGTTCTTAAATCAAACGTGTTTTTAAACAAATCTTAATGAAAAGTATTTTTCGTGTCAAAATATAATTATAACTCTCCATACATTAATTAGCAGTAGTGAAACCTACAAACTAACAAATAATTATGCAGATAATAATCTCCCGCTATTCTTTTTTTCCTATTTATTGTGAAATGTTTGCAGTACTTAGCTTAAATTACTATGCAAAATCAACAAAAGAAAATAGAGTGAAAGTCATCGTTTTATTTTTAACTCTAAAAGTTTTCCCTTGACAATAATACAAATTATTGGTCCACAATTTGACGAAAATATGATATTTATGAATAAGTCTTTTTAATTTTACGCATGATTGCTTAGCAAATTTAATTAAATTTCATGCAAACAACTTATGCGGGTATACTTTAATTATGGCAAGTCAAAGGTCAAGCTATTCGACTATAAACCACACAGTGGCGTCCATTAAATCGGAGAAACATCTGTTGAATGGTATATAAGTACAACATACCCATAGAGGCGCGAATAAGATTTTAAAAGTAATTTTTCTAACATGATTCGCTAGAGAGGGTCATAATTAAAAAACAATGTGAATAATTTTTCAGATTTATTCATTCAGGCCAAACTTTAACGCTCCCGCGAAAAAAAAAATTAAACGAAGAAAAGAAATTCAGGGACAGATAATAGTATTAGAGAAATTCAAGGGAAGATATTACATGTAATCTGTAAATCATAATCGCAGAGAAATTAACTGTCGATGAGATAATGCCACGATATGGCTGAAATACTGCCGACGTGGCGTTAAACACCAATCAATCAATCAATGAGATAACTCTTTCTTTTGATTTAATATATATACAAACGTGGAAACGCGCATATATTTGATTATTGTTCGAATACCGATTCTGAAATTCGCAAATTGGCAGACAGTATGAAAGGCTCTAGTCGTTTTTTGTTCGAATTTGTAAATCACAATCACCATTTAATTTTTAAAATATTGATAAAAAAATATATAACCTGTATAAGCAAGATTTAGAGCATTCTATTCATCAAAGCCTTTCTTTACTTTTCGTATAGTCATTTGTATAAAGTGTCGGACACTAAAATCCCCCAAAACAAAACCCTTCTTCATATGAAAATGATGTTAGATAAAACTGGAGATGATTTTATCAAATATTTGTTTCTTTGATGCTGTATTGTTACTTTACAGACGAATTATCGATCTCATCAGAATAATATGCAATAACGGTGTTTTTAAATTGGTTTAACTCTCTTTGAAAATATGAAGATGAAGTATCCCGTATCAAAGTGCATTTATCTGTTGGTTGAAACAATTAATAATCTATAAAGATTTTACTTTGTATCTTTCTGTCATAGATTATCACGAAGTAAGAATATATATGTGACACTAGGAATATATAAAAATAGGAGATGTGGCATGATTGTCCATGAGACAGCCACCCACCAAGTGACAGTAGAATTTTAA
>JAULBM010022725.1:0-11307 GCA_032357055.1 Geukensia granosissima
TTTTACGAACACGTGGATGCCACGTGCGTGAAAATAGTCACTGTGTTTCATGCGATATGAAAACAGGTAACCCAATCGTGTGTTATATGTCTCGACCAATAATAAAACAGTATTTAAATGAAATACTAACATACTGTAATTATATTGGTACGTGACACTTTAATAAAATAAATATAACTATAACTATATAGTTATATTTATTTTATTAAAGTGTCACATATTTGACAGATGTACAGACAGTATAAGTTTATAAGTATTTGATTTGTATTTTCAGACATTTTAACTTAAAATGGCAAAATTAGTCCTTTGAATAGTTAGAGAAATTAAATTTCACATTGCTAAAACATTGATAAAATAACATTTTCTACTTTCTTGGTAGTTTATAAAAACTCTCAGCTAAGGCTGGAAATATGAATGGACTATGTTGATTGTAAAAAACACAATTATCATTAGCTTACATGTAAGATTCTTTTATTTTATAACACACATTTGATTATTAGAGGATTTTCATATCAATTATATAAAGTGTTACAGTAATTTAGGAAAACCATCTGCCAAACTATGTATGTAGTTATCTCCCCTTGAGACTAATTGGTCAGAAGTGTGTCTGCTGTGAATTGTTATATTTACAATGTTATGGAAACATTTTGTAAAAGTAAGTCAATATTTGCTTTTACTGTATTATTGTCCTTTAAACAAGAAGTCTACTTTAGTTACTTTGAACATCTATTGTTGAACAAGATTTACAATAAAGTGTTTTTATTGTGCAAGTTTTGTTTTGTTAGAGCAGTTTAAAGATAAATAAGATTCCCTTGATAAATATTTATATCAGACGTGTAAACATTTTGTCAACTTTATACCTGTATTGAGATATAATTAAGGAGCACCTGTGTGAATTAATTAAGAGATAATTTCTGTAGTTACCTGATAAGTTATGCTACCTTATAACACCATTTTAATCTGTAAATAAATGTTGCTAATTGGATAAGACTTTTTTAATGGGCAGATAATCTGAAAGTCAAAGATATTCTTCAATAAAATTGTTGGTTTAGTGATTACTTAGCAAAATTCCTAAATTAATTTCAATTTGTGAAATACCAGAAAGAATTTATGAAATGTTTGTGTGAAATCTAAAGGAGTGGGAATTGAGTCATTTACAAAAAAAAAATTAAATACAATTAAATAAAATTTTACAAATTTGTTTAAAAAGAGTAATAATTAGATTTCATTCTTAATAAGTAAGAGTGTTTCTTTTGATTCTTTAAAATAATTCAGTTCTCCTTTATTTGGTATATTATTGTTTATAATTATATACATTTAAGAGGGATTGATTCGCCTTTAAATTTTTTTCCCATATTATTTGTAAATCTTTGTCAAATTTAATTTTTTATTCTTTCATTTAAAAAAATGTCAAACTGTTTCTGATATGCATAAGAACCAATTAGTTTGATTATATTAATTTCCAGTTTGTTTATAATAAGTTTTAATTTTTTTTCATCTTCATTAATACCAAAAGGTTTTGAAACAGTGATGAATATATAATATGTTTTATCAATAAAAAATTATAGACTCTTAAAGATATCTTTTTTTTATGGCCTAGCTTTTACCTTGTCTGTACATCTGTCAATTTTCGTTAAAGATTTCCTGGTTTGTGTATGTTTGAGCCATTTGATATTAGATCTGGAGCATTATCAGATGAAGTTGTATCTTATCTTCCACTTTAAGGTTGGATTACTTTCTGTTTGTCTGTACAGGGGTGGGCATCCGTGTCTCATGGTCACATTTTCTCTGTTTAGATAATTGCTGTAATTTTTCAGCTAACCTGGTCAACAATTGGTGTGTTTAATTTATACTGTTCAATCTTGTAGTAATATTGGGTGCTTTTCAGACTCTTAAGTAAAACAACTTTATGACACATACTGATAAATTAATGTGATGATAAAAAAAGTTTATATGCTGTTTTTTTCTACAGAACAACATAAGAAGAATGTAAGGGCATACCGACAGAATCTTAAAGGTACTGAAGAAAAACCACCACAGAAAAGGCAGGAAATGACAGATGAAGAAATATGGAAAAGATTGGATGAACTTGAAGTATTAGAGATGGAGAGAAAAGAAATGCAAAAGTATTATTCAGTTAAAATTTCCAATGTTTCTTTTGAATTTAAAGTTACTTATTAAAAACAGGAAGTATTGTGTGCAATGTGCACATTGCAAATTGGTTTTGGATATCTCAAATACTTCATAAATAATCTCGAAGTCTTCTGTAACTGAAGAATTCATTGCTTATTTTTAGTACAGTCAAACTTTGCTAGCTCGAACTTGAAGGCAGTGCTGTGATAGTATAATTTAAACTCCTACAGGTCCAATTATGGCTTTCAACAATGAACCAAAGTCCATACCATAACAGAAGCTGTAAAAGGCACAGAAATACAAAATGTGAAACTATACATAAAACACGACAATCGACCTAATCTAATGTAAAAATGGTGAACATATAACAATAAATGACTAATAAAACAATTACAACCACTGAACTACGGTTTCCTGGCTTGGGACAGGCACATTAGTATGTGGCAGGGTTGAACTGGTTGGTGAACGCTCAATCCTCCCCTAACCTGGGACAGTGGTGTAACAAAACAACAATAAAAAACACACTATAAAAATCAGTTTAAATAGTTTTAACACTTGAGATCAATGCTGTAAACCAATAACAAATATAATGAAAACTTAATACAAGATTCAACAAAAGTATCGACCTCAGAAGTGCACTCGCAGTTGCTATCTACTAGTTAAAAACCCAAAAGCAACCGATCAGGAAACCAAGTTTTCCTTTCCTGTGGTGTCAATTTAAACACATCCAATTGGATTTAGTGTTTTAATATCATTAAAGTCAAAGAAAACATGGGTTGTTCAAATGCCAATATGAAATATATAAAGTCAGGAAGTAGAAACAGCCAAGCGAAATAGAACCAAACTTAGCATGAAGCATCTATGGGAGTTCCTTTTCAGAATTTTCTTGCTTAGTCCTGATTTGTCTACACAATGACTGCCAAAGGAATATCTCAGAAACTAACAGACCTAATGAAATCAAACTGTACAGGAAGCATTTGTAGGAGGTCCTTTACAAAATTTCCTTGTTTTGTCTTAATCATAATACAAACATTGCTGCCACTGGCAATTCTAGTTTCTTACTGGCTGATTTTTAAAAAGTCTTCTCTGAAAATGCTTGGCCCAACTTAAAAATATTTGAAAGGAAGCACTTATGCAGTGACTTATGAAATTTCTCATTTTGTTCTGATTCAAAAAAGTGTCGCAGTCATGAATGTTTCTTGATTCTGATAGACTGATATATGAATATATATCTTCTCCTCAGAAACTGCTTGGTCAATTGGAACAATATTTGACATGAAGCATCTAAGCATGATCTTTTAATATGTTTCCATGTTAAAGAACATGACTGCCACAGATGATTCTTGTTTCTGGCTGGCTGATCAATGCCTAAAAAAATTTCCTTGACACATCTTGGCCAAATGAAATATTTTTTTTTACCTGAAGCCTCTTTTGGAGATCCTTTATAGAGTTAAACAACAATCCTGTCCACTATTAGCCATCTAATGTGTTTCCTATTGGCAAAAGGTCAGGTGAGCCATTCAGGCTCAGCATTCTGATCCTCTAATGTTAAATAAAAATTTATAGCATGTTTGTTATCTTTGAACTGCAAAAAACTGGATCCTTACTAAGTATGTCCTCAAGTGAGTGGTAAACTATTGACTGGATTTTTCAGAAAGGTTGTTTACAAAGGAGAAGGTTAAGCCCCTGTTTGGCCCAAATTTTAGATTTTGTGATGCAATAATAAGTTGTTGTGAAAATGCTGTTTAATGATCATCTTTATAATTCAGTACTTTTTAGCTCACCTGGCCTAAAAGGCCATGTGAGCTTTTGCCATCACTTGGCATTTGTCCCTCGTCCATCCATCAACAAATTACAAAAAAAATCTTCCAAGATGGCTGCTAGGCTAAAAATAGAAAAAGGGGGATGCAATTTGAAAAATCTTCTCCTCTGAAAGTATTGAGCTAAACTTTAATAGCCAAACTTGGCTGGAATGGTCCTTGGGTGGTCCTTTACTAAAATTTTGTCTAATGACCATGAACTCCAAACAAAATGGCCTCCAGTCTAAAAATAGAAAAAAGGGGGATGAATTTCAAAAATTTTCTCCTCTGTAACTATTGTGCTAATCTTTACCAAAATTTGCTGAAATGATCCTTAGGTGGTCCTCTATCAGAATTTTGTTTGATGACCTGATCGGTAATCAAAGATGGCCACCAAATTAAAATAGAAAAAGGGGGGATGAAATTTGAAAAATCTTCTCCTCTGAAATTATTGAGCCAATCTTAGCCAAACTTGGCCAAAATGGTCCTTTGGTGGTACTTTACTGCAATTGTGTCCAATGACCCTGACCTCCAAACAAAATGGCCTCCAGGCTAAAAATAGAAAAAGGGCGTATGAATTTCAAAATTCTCCTCTGAAACTATTCTGGAAAGAATTTAACATTTTCCATAAAAATACTCAATTTTTCGGAGATGTTTTATTCAAAATAAATATGATCGCACAAAAACTTCACAAAGATATTTTAACCAAACATTTGTAGTTGATAGATCTTTAATTGTGCAAAGTTTGCTTGTGATTTTTTTTGTGCAATCTATATTAAAATCGACAAAATGGTATCAAATATTGCATCAAATTAATTAATTTCTTTGTATTTTCACATTTAAAGCATTTTCTATGTGTCACATGATCATTGTAGAACTAATTAAACCAAAAATTCTGTTAGATTTTCTTTTTATAAACATTCGAAAAAAAAAATATAAAATAATAAAACAATTTTTATTTTTAGCCAACTTCTTGGGCCAAAAATAGGCCTTAATGACCCTTTACCTTTCCAACCAGGACAGATATGAAGGTTAACACATGACAATGTTTGATGCACATGAAGTGCTAGTTTTAATCACTTGACTTAAGATTTAGATTTACTCTAATGATCAGTTATGACTTTTATTTACTTTAATCAATAAAATCCTGGTCAAAATCCAATTACAACAATCTCTCAAGAGGCAATTTTTCTGTCCAGAACTTGAGATTTTTTTTCACTGTAAACATAATCAATTTTTCTAGAATATTATTTCCAATTCATTGAATTTTAAAATCCCTTTGTTTTCATTCAGTAGGTAAATATTTTAATAGGGATCCTTTAACAAATTTTTTCTTGTGCCCTTTTTAGTCCCCTACCAGCTTTAGCCAAAGGGGACTTTAGGTTTGCGCTCCTTCTGTCTGTCTGTTTGTCCGTCCATCAGTTCGGTAAAAATAAAAAGTTTACCACACCTTTTTTCTAAACACTTGCAGATAATGAGCTGACCAGTATATAATGATGAGTTTCAGATCAAGTTAAAGTTTGTCTGGCTCCGCTGATTATTGTTGAAGTTATGGCCCTTGAACTTAGGAAAATTTACTAAAGGTTGAAGTTTTCTGCACTTTTTTTTCTATGCGGTTGCAGATATTTAGCTGATTTTTTGTATTTGAGTCTACCATGATGATTTACAGATCAAGTTCAAGATTTGTTCAACGCCCCTTATTTTTTGTTGAAGTTGTGGCCCTTGAATATGAAAGTTTTACTGAAATTGAAGTTTCCCACACTTTTTTCTAAATGCTGGCAGATGTTAAGCTGATGTTTGGTATGTGAGTTAACCATGGTGAGTTACAGATCAAGTTTATGCTTTGTTCCACTCCACTGATTTTTGCCCAAGTAATGGACCTTGAACTTTGAAAATTTAGATTAAGCATATTTTATTGATCAATTCACACAAACATTCATATACATAATGCAATGAACACAATACAGGAAAAACCATGAATTAATCAAAGGGACTTGAAAACAAATTACATGTATTATTAACTTATAAAAATTCGTCTCCCTAATTTAGTGTATTATTTAATTTTGTGATTATTTATTAGCACGACATATGATATCTATGCAACTTAAATTTCAGAATGACCAGTGATGAGATTTTACTTCACAAAAGCTATGATAGTGATGACAGCATACTAAGTTTGGAACATGAAAGTGGGTCAAATTCAGATGACCATGACACTAACGACCCATACAATCATGAACCATCATCAGATAGCATACATACTGACGATGAAGCCAGTGATAGCGGTTTGACAAGACTGATAAGATTTTCTCACACTTATCAACACCAGGTACAAACTTTGCATAAAACAATAAATAATTTCCTGATGTCATTATGTTATAAGAACTATATTGCTTTCTTCCCACCACATTACAGTGTCCTTGATGTTACTATGTCCAGCACATCAGTGTGTTCATCACAAAACAGTGTCCAAACTAACCATAGCGTTCTTTTGTACAATCAACTTTCTTTTGTCAACAGGCTGCAGTTATATCATGCTTTGCTTTGAAAGCATCTCAGTTTTATGCTCACCTGGGCAAAGGGCATTTGAGCTTTTGTTAGCACTTGATATCTGTGGTCCATCTGTCTATCTGTAAACTTTTAAATTTTCATTTTGTCCTCTGAAAACCTTACATCAAATGGGATAAAACTTTCCTGGAAACTTTTATGGAAGTACCTTTGCAAAACTCCTTTAATTGTCCCAATCAAACAACAAATGTGGCTGCCACAGGCAATTCTTCCTTATTCCTAAAAAGTCTTCTTCTCTGGAACCACAAGTCCAAATGGAACGTTACTTGACATGAAGTACCTATGGAGGGTCCTTTACACAACTTCCTTGTTTTGTCTTTCCCAACAATGGTGGCGAGACATATTGTTTTTTGGCCTGTTTGTGTGTCTGTCACAAAATTTGTCAGTGCAACTCCTCTGAAACTACTCATCCGATTTTTATGAAACTTCATACATTGATGGGACATCATATGTACTTGTGTGTATTACCAGGAAATCTTGATCCCTTCATTTTTGTGGGAGTTATGCCCCTTTAAACTTAAAAAATCCTCATAAATGACCTTGTAAGTGCAACTCCTCTGAAACTACAATCTGATTTTTATGACACTTCATATGTTCATGGGACATCATATGTAGTTGTGCATGTTTACAAGAAATTTATGGTCCCCTCATTTTTGTTGGAGTTACATCCTTTTAATCTTCATAAATGATCTTGTCAGGGCAACTACTCTAAAGCTACTCATCTAATATTAAAGAAACTTGATATGTAGAAATGACATCATATTTAATTGTGCATATTACCACAATTTCGTGGGAGTTATGCCCCTTTGAACTTAGAAAATCCTTTGTTGGAGTTCTGCCCAATTGAACCTAGAAAATTCTCATAAATCACCAAGTCAGCGCAACTTATCTGAAAATGCTCATCCGATTTTTATTAAACTTCATACGTTGATGGGACACAATATTTATGAAACTTGATATATAGAAAGCCTATCATGTATATGTGCATACTCCGGGAAGACATGTTTTTGTTTCCAAAAACAACTCTCAGTTTCATCCTGATTTTACTGAAACAAAAACTACTACTACCAAGGGCAATTTTTGTAAGCATTCCCTTCAGCTACCATTTCTTGCTACTACCTCCCTTGATTATCTTGTTAATTTCTGCAAAATTATACCCTTTAATTCATATTTTATAATTTGAAAAATTTCATTTTGTTATTTTTAATGAACTTGAACAATATTTTGTGTTCAAAAAGTAGGATTGGTAATTCTAGTGTTGATTTATTCAGTTCCATTACTGATCATGAGTTCTGTAGATTCCATAGATCAATTGATGCTGGTATCAGAATCTGTAAAAACTCACTGATGTAGTTCTAAAAGAGAATGCAAATCTTATCTCTAGTGGAATTTTTCCAGTCCTTTTTGTTGTGATAGGTCCATTTTACACAAACCACTCAAGTCTTCATGCGGACAGTTGCTTTTGTGAGCTAGCATGTTAAAAATCTGGCTTAGCGTGTCGGTCCAGTACAAAGCAGGGTTCATTCTTCATCACTCATCATTAATATGCTCTCGTCCTGAATATGCATGAATTATTTGCCACTGGACGTTAAGCACCATTCAATCAATCAATACTTAAACCACTAATGGAAAATCAGTGGTATTTGATTTACAGTTGCATTAAAATTGGTGTATCTAATACTAATAAAACACAAGATTAACCACTTAACCTTAGTTGAACTATTGAATTTGATATTTTTTTGAGATATTTTTGACAACATTGTTGAGTTCACATATTTTTACATGAACCTCTCATGTCCTCATGCGGACTGTTGCTTTTGTGAGCTAGCACGTTAAAAATATGGCTCAGCATGTCAGTCTAGTCAAAGTAGGCTTCATTCATCATCACTCATTAATTCGCTCTCGTCCTAAATATGCATGAATCATTTACCACTGGACGTTAAGCACCATTCAATCAATCAATCAATACTTGAACCACTAATGGAAATTCAGTGGTATTTGGTTTACAGTTGCATTAGAATTTGGTGCATCTCATACTAATAAGACACAAGATTTATCACTTAACCTTAGTTGAACTATTGAATTTGATATTTTTTTGAGATTGTTGAGTTCACATATTTTTTTGTAACAAGTGCATACTTAAGTCAGCCAGATTAGCTGAAGACTCACAAGCAAGCTTAAAAATAACAACTCAATAAACTGGTAATTAATTGTATATTACAACTACTATTTAAATCAGACTTACATAAAAATATTTTTATGGGTTTTGGAGTTTTACTATCCCAGGTGGGGTATTGCACCATAAAAATATTGAATACAATGACAAATTAATATACTTTTAGATAAGTTCTGAAGATGCTGAAACAGAGGACGGCAGTGGCACAGAGGAAGTCAAAATAAAGTCACCAGCTGACATTTATGCTCAGTTCTGTAAAATGTCAGGTCCAACATCTGTTCTACAAGACCAACAGCAGAAGGTCGGAGTAAAGAAAAATGTCAGATTAAAAGCAGAGGACAAAGTCTCACAACCTGAAAATGCTTTATCAGCCCCTGTTGTAAGTTTTTCACTTACCCATTAAATATATGCACTGTTTGCAAACCCGCAGCCAGAAGTTTTCATGGGGGCTTCGACTATTTGGGAAGCCATCTTCAAGGTCTATCTAGCCATATCCTGGCACTGTTTTTGCATTTCAGAAAGTCCTGTTTTTAGACTTTAATAGTCAGACTTCAATCTGAATTGCGAGTTTAATAGAGCTTACTGGTTTTCAAGGGGGTTAGTCTGAACCCCTCGAACCCCCTTGGCTATGGGTATGCTATGCTTCACAATTATAAACTAAAACTTCATGAATGGTTAAAAAAATGAGAAACAATGGATTTCTTTCTATTAATTTGATGTCTTTTGAATTGATGCACAAGAAATGGGATTTGTGGGGGAGGGGGGGTGATGATTTTAACTATCATCTACAGATCACTGTTACCTGTTTACTATACAGTGTGAATTTGCATTCTTTGTACTGAACTCACAAGGTGAGGTTTTTCAGTTACCTGCCCATGGTTGGTGGTTATGTCTGGGTAATCTGGTTTTCTCCATTATGATACAACTGAAATATTAATGAAATTGGTGTTAAACACCAATCAAACAAATTGATAATGAGGGTTATTCCATTTAAATGATTGTGATAATAGTATGAATAGAAATGTATTATTTTATCATTTGTGATTATGAATCTTTGGATAATATACAGAAATATGAAAAAAAATATGTTAGCTTTAGTGACACTGTGGAACTCCCTATATGTGGAGCAAAATTTTTTAAAAAGACGCTTAATAAAGGAGTTTAATGCACCTTCCTAACTTACGGAAAATTATGACTTTAAATGAAAGGCTGATGTTTAAACTTTCTGTTTCAACTGGTCGTAAGTATTTCCTGTGGTCACATTTTCTAGAATACCACGTCAAATGATGTCACCCTTGTTTTCTTGCAAATAACTGACCTTCCTAAAGAGTGTCTTTAATATGCAGTGAAATGAGTTTTACATTTTGTTCATGTCTGATATGTTTTTCCTAACCCAGTTAAAACATAAAAACCTTTTTTGTCATATATTTCACATTATCTGTACATTTATAAAATAGTTAATACTGTTAATCTGACAGTTCCAATTTTTTTCATTTGTATAAAAATATCATATAGCTTGTCTAATTCCTGTTTAAGGAAACATTAACTGTTATATTCCTATGCATTTGCAATAAATTTAATTTCATGTTATTGTACAAGTGTAAGTTTTTTGCTACTTTTTATATGCAAGATCACATACTATTAAATCCCAGAACATAAATTTTATCCTATTATCTACATTTAGTTAAAGACCTATATATTGACCATTCGACACCCAAATACTTTCTATAAAATCAGCTTTTTGTGAGTTTATTTGCATAAGTAAATAAAGTCTTCTGGAAAATATGTTGGCAGAGATATTTTTTGACCGTCTTTTATCCTTATTTTGACTCGACTTTTTTCATTTTAACTGAAAACATTTAGCGATAAGGTGTGTATAATTTTCAAACACAAATCGGTTTAGCACCTGTACTGAATTTGTAGTTATGTCCTACAATTTGAGTCCCGTGAAATGTGCACCCCAACAGCCGAAAAGGGGTAGTTTTTTCATAACATGGCAACACTACATTAATTGTCAAGTTAATACAGCAGATAGTTTAACAATTTCTACGGCAAAAGGTATTTCAACCTTTAATGTGGCCATGAAACTAAGCAATGAATCAGTTTACAGAAGGCTTGTCATTGAAATCCAATCATTCCAGAATGTCCCTATTCATAATGTGAAGTACCACAAAACCTGCAATTGAACTTTTATTAGTAAGCAAAATTTGTCGTCAATTTCTCCAGGAGAACCTCCAATAGAATCACATGACAATCCTCTTCAAATGACACTCTGGTTAACATTGCAGAAATTTGATTGGTCAACCTGTATTTTCTGCAAAAATAAAACTTTTAAGAAAGTTTGCAAACTACACAAAGTTTCTACTAAAGAAAAAGTTAAACAAATTTATGAATCAGCTAGTCGCCTATCTGATGACGAAATTGATATATATATAGAGAGAGAGAATTTCATGTGAGATTTTCATCAAAAATGCAGTATACCTTTTGTCTTGTATTACCGAATAAAATTAAAAATGAGAAGGATCAAAAAACTATCTTGAATATGGACAAGGCAGAACATGATCAAGCCTTATTCTTATTTATAGATTCAATAAAAGATATCTTGTTAGTCCATAGAAGGGATTTTTTATG
>JAULBM010022736.1:0-11307 GCA_032357055.1 Geukensia granosissima
TTAAACGAGGCAGCAGGGTCTATATTGTTGATGTTAGAGTTTTAAACGAGGCAGCAGGGTTGATATAGTTGACATTACAGTTAAAGTTTGATATTGTTGACGTTTGAGTTTTAGGCGAGGCAGCAGGGTTGATATTGTTGATATTAGAGTTTTAAACGTGGCAGCAAGGTTAAAATTGTTGATTTTCGGGTTTCAAACAAGGCTGCCGGTTTGATATTGTTGATATTTCAGCTTTAACCGAGGCAGCGGGGTTGATATTGTTGACATTTGAGTTTTGATCGAGGTAGCAGGGTGGATACTGTTGACATTTGAGTTTTAAACGAGGCAACACGGTTTATCTTGTTGATATTTGAGTTTTAAACGAGGAGCATTGTTGAGATTTGATATTTTCCTACGGGATGAGAATCAATAAAGCCTATTTTCGACCCCCAAAAACCAACTTTGTAGCTTTGTCATAACGAATGCATTCATTTGGTGATGACGTCATCGATTGGGGTATTATTACTATAAAAAGCCGATTTGGTGCCATTACAAACGGTCACTGGTGACGATTGGTTTTGATTTTTCCCTTTTCAAACAAGAACCAAATTGAAGAAAAATAAATGTTCTAAAAATGTACCTTTGGCATTTTATGCCAGTAAATGTTATTAAATTTTAAAATCAGTATAATCTATTGAATGTGTACCCCGATCGGAGTATATTGTTTCTAAACGGATAACACTTCCTCCTGAATGTCTCCGAAAGGCGACCTCTTTTTAGCATGCCTTTATTATTCTCAAAATCCCATAGCTGCAAAATCATATATCATTAAAAAGTCTTTGTAAATTTTGTAATATATGAGAAGATGAAAAATACTTCATCCTATATTGTAATAAATAAGTCCATTTTCAAATAGGCCCTAAAAATTTAGAAATTTCCAGGAAAAATTTTTCCAATTTAAAAAAAAAATGAAAATTTTGAAAGAATACTCAGTTACCTTCTTTAAGTAAAGTAAAAATAACAGTTACCTTTATTAATCAGACCTAAGAACTAATGATGAGAGGCAAAACGTTTTAATTACGACTTCAATTGTAATACCAATTTATTTTCTGTACGTTATTTTATTCTATGGTATATTCTGTAACTATCTACGTTACACATGTTTGTTACAAACTTTGCTTGAAGTTGTTTCATGACAACAAAGTATTGAATTATATCATAAAATTAAAGGCATCGTAACGTCGAGAAAAAATTATCTCCCCTGTTCATGTATATATCTTCTTTTCTCGGTTTCTGTACGTAGTATCTACATAACAAAGTGGTGGATTTTTGTTGACGAATTCACAGAAATAAGACACAAAAATTCTTCGAAACGTTCGAATCAAATTGAAAACTACGCTCCTCGAGTTGAAAGCTAAACATGGGTTTGAATGTTGTTTTCCCGGACATTTGGCTGCATATACATAATCAAAAATTTATCCATTCATCCTGATTAATTAAAATCTTGTAGTATATTTTAAAAGCATTAAATTAAAAAATTCCTCTAACAAATTCAGAATACAAGTACTTTTTAGAATAAAAACAGCTAATGAACTACTTGTCTGAACCTCGCCTTCTTATGTACAATACAAATCAGGGTAGTTCATTGTGCTATTTTAAAACAAATTCTGCTACATCACCGCAAATACAAGTTATCGATCGATTCAGAAATTCTACTTCCGTTCTCGTAAAATGCATTGCGCAATCTCAGCATCCTCGTAAATGACGTCTTGACTAATGAAATTCAACCAGAACAATGACGTTCCCAGAGTTCCGTTGCATTTCTGAAATGGTCCATAGTAAAAGATATCAGGATGTATTTTGCGAGTGACATGTAACTATAAGGATTTGATTATACTATGGGAACCGTGTATAGCGAATACCAACCGTTTCATTACAAAGCCTTAACTCATTATGATGATGTACAAAACAAAAGTCTAAGCCAGCATATAATGTAAAATTGGAATTTTTAATTGTACCTCTCAATTAATCGGTTTATGTCAACCCAAACATCTGAAGCATATGTGGCAATAAATGCTTTGGGTTGCATCCGATAGTCCGACAGGTCGGTAGAACGACAGTCCGTTGCTCCGAAGTTTCGATAGTCCGACAGACCGTTGGTCCGACGGTTCGGTGGTCCGACAGGTCGATATTCCGACAATATAGAAAAATAAAGACTAAGATATTTTATTTTATATCAAATTTACTTTCCTTGACCTCAAACACACGATGTGACAAAAGTAAATAAGAAGTTAAATACAATATAAATATAGGAGATGTGGCATGATTTTCCATGAGACAGCCACCACCAAATGACAAAAGAATTTAAACTTCTATTACGGCCTTCAACAATGAATCAGAGTCCATACCATAACGGAAGCTGTAAAAGGCCCCGAAATACAAAATGTGAAACTATACATAAAACACGACAATCGACCTAATCTAATGCAAAAACGGAGAACATATAACAATTAATGACTATAATCAAACAACCACAATCACAGGAATACAGGTTCCTGGCTTGGGAGAGGCACATTAGTATGTGGTGGGGTTAAACTGGTTGGTGAGCGCTCAACCCTCCCCCTAACCTGGGACAGTGGTGTGACAAAACAATAAAAACACACTATAAAATCGGTTGAAATGGATCCAACACTTGAGATACTGAAAACCAATAAAAATATAATTAAAACCTAATACAAGATACAACAAAAGTATCGACCTCAAAGTGTACTCGCAGTTGCTGTCTGCTAGTTAAAAACCCAAAAGCAACCGTTCAGGAAACAAAGTTTTCTTTAACTACAGCGTCAATTTAAACACGTCCAATTGGATTTGGTGATTAAATACATGGGTTGTGCAAATGCCAATATGAAATATATATAGACATGAAGTGGAAAATGTAATATCTAGTATAAACTCTTCAGTTCCGTATTAAGCTATTAAAAAGAAAGTCAATATAAGTTCCCAGTGGTCGTCTGAGACCAAATGTATTAATTTTTTAAGGGGGGGGGGGGTGATTTTTTGCTTTTTTTTACTTTCGCACATTTCAGAAAAAATGGACAGGATATAATATACATAAAATAATATTTGAATTAAGTATTTAATCTTATTTCTAATTGGACCGTAACTTAAACCTGTGGAAGTTTAAAAGTATGTTGATGCATAATTGACAGGCGTTAAATCCAAATGTCACGTTCGTATCATAAGATCAGTTAACACGACGACGGTGAAATTGGGATTTATGCTGGGTGATCTAGCCCCGACCGTTTTTAAGAAAGGTCCAAAAGGGGATTTTTCAATTTTCAAATGAAAGTATGTTATTTTTTGTCCAATTTTGATTTCTTTGTATTCCCCATGAAAAATTCAACATAACCGGCTACAAGCGTTATGACCTATCTTATACTGTTATTTAGATATAGGAGGTCAAAAAATGGCCACACTTTAATTTTTGAAACTTTTTTGTTTATCATCCGATTTTGATGGGTTTTTTTTTTCGAAATGATTCCTCATGAAAAATGTAACAAAAGTTACTCAAAGCATTTTTCTTAAAATTTACCGTTTTTGTTTAAAGGGGTCGAAGGGTTTTAAAAATGCGATTTTGCAGGAGATGAGAAATTTTTATTTTTCATCCGATATTGATGGTTTTTTTGCATTGGATTCCTCTCAATTAGAGATTTCAGCAGTATTCTTTATGTCTTACGTTTTCGAGCTAAAAGTGTTTAAACGTGGGGGAGGGGGGAATATAATTTTCAATTTTCATCTGATTTTGACGGTTTTTTCCAAATGATTCCTTATGAAAAATTTAACAAAGTGACACCAGTTTTTAGGATAATTTTAGTCAAAATGACCTTTTATCCGGTCATATTACTGTGTCCAGCATTTTACTGTGTCCAACAAAATACTGTGTCCACACTTACCCAAAGGTTCAATTGTTCATCTTTCACATGCCAACATGCTGCGGTCGTATTATGATGCGCTTGCGAAGCACCTCAGTTTACAATTCTAAAGTATTTCCTTTCAAAATACTGTTTATTTTTTAACCAAATGGGCAAGAGTTTTCTTAAAAGTTATATTGTAACACCTTCCAACCCTCTTAAAATAAACAACATAGCGGTAACGTATAATTACGAACAACTAAAGCACAAAATTAAACACACATCCGCAGGATATATACCTGCGTAAATCGGAGTTGGTTTCTCTTAACATGATATTTAATGAAAACCTTACCACTACCCTACAAGTTATATTGTAAATATCATAAATGTTTTTTTTTTCTCCACAATAACTGGCCTTGAGGTTTTAATGGCAGTATAGGATCAAATGTGGGATATTGTAAAAAAAAAAAAAACACCGAGCACTGGTTTGTTAGAATTTTCAGGGACGTTTATATTCCGTTATATACGTCCCTGGAATTTTATATATACACATATGTGACACCCAGGACAGTTAGTCAGGCAGACAATTTACAAGACAAAGCTTTAATTAGATTGGATATTGTCTGAAATTCCAATGAAGGAAGGATACCAAAAAGCAAATGAAAAGACAGTCATGTTTAACTGTCGACTTCTGGGAATAAATGGGGTGGAATTTGAAGCGGCATCTTATGGGTGAGAACCTGGGCATAGAGGGCAAGATTATAAGGGACGGAATGCGGTAGTGATTTTATTCTCATTTTTGGCATGTCATCCTAACAGTCGATTGACCAATCACGATCAAGCATTTCTTCACCAAATTCGAAATTTTCTCTATAAGGAAATCGGCAATTTCATTTTGCTGAATAAACATGATTAGATAAAAACAACCCAAGTAAATATAATAAGAAGCTTAAAATAGTTGTAAGGATGTATTTATTTAATCAAATGATTGATGGATAAAATAGATTTTGAGTTAATTCTCGGGTTTTTGCAACTGTCCGGAACCAGGAATATTATAATCGATTTATTTTTAAAAAATCGACCTGTCAGACCATCGACCTGTTGGACTATTGTACTGTCGGACCATCGAACTGTCGGACTATCGACATGTCGGACCATCATACTGTCGGACTATCGAACTGTCGGGCCATCGAACTGTCGGACCATCGAACTGTCGGCCCAAAGACATGAACCCAGAACAATGCTATTTTTGTGATTGGCTTATTTTAAAAGATGTCATCTCCTTTAAAACCACATGGCCAGATATACTTGACAGAAAGCAGCTGAGGAAGGTCCTTTCAATATATATATATTTTTTTTGTTTCTTATTGGCATATATGTAAAAAGACATTTCCTCTGAAATAACAAGTCCAAATGGAAATAAACTTGACAGGGGCATCTATGGAATCCAATTACAAACATGGCTGAAATTCTTGATCATGATTAGTGGATATTAAAAATATCCTCTCCTCCAAATGAATTGAAACTTTCTAGAAAGTAACTATTGGAGTTCCTTTATAAAGCTTCCCAATTTTATCTTAATCAGAAAACATATATGGTTAAAATTGGAAATTCCTTTTTGATTGACCTTTGAAATTGGACAATCTAAAGTGAAAGTCATGCTTTAACCTTCATTATTAGACATACTGTTAAAGGAATTCATTTTAAGTTGGCTTGTGTTAATGCATTTAACTTTTATTTATTAGAAACAAATGTAGCAATAACACACTATGCACTGAACTACCTCAAGAATGATGCAATCAAGTTTGTACAAACTCTGATGATGCTGCCAGGCTTTTGTCTGAAATAAGTGCATTAAGTGCATGCATAACAATTTGAATAATTTGTTTTAGAAATAAATGCCGCCTGAAAGCTGAAAAGTGTGTCTACAGTTTGTTATCTGAACACTGAATCAATTATCTACACATGAGCTTTTCCTGCTCAAACAAAGATGGATTCTAATTTCTTACTGTCAGCGCAGTTCACTTCAGAAATTTGCTTTTTCCAAAATTAGCATATTAATCTGTTTTGGATTGACCCATGCTTAATAAAACTATCAGTCTCACTTAGTCATTGATAAATTATCAATAGTTGTGAATATTTATTCAATGGATTCTTCAAATCTGGGTAAGTTGCATTGTCTAAGGGATTTTGCATGAAGAAGGGAGATAACTCATTTTGGTGGGTTTTCTTTAAATAGCTGTTCATAGCCCATTTCAGGTTACAAGTTCAAATGTTTGGTTGTTTTATGATCATATAAGTATAATTCACAGTTTAACACCAAATATTTGATTATACAATCATTATTAAGGAAATTTGATTTTTAATTTGCCAAAAATTTACTTTACAAATTTTCCCATTTAAATTACTTTTTCACAAAAAGTAAAAAAAAATCTTTTGCACAAAAAATGATGACATACTTAGATACATTTTCAGTAAAAATTGTGCCACCTACATCCTATTTTAAAATCTTTAAAATTGTAAAAAGGAGATTTCCAAAGTGAGCCGTGCTGACAGTAATTTCAATATTTTGGCACTATTTTGATTTTTTAGATTAAAATAAAATATATTATTAAATAATTTATATTTTTATACTTTATTATTTTGTAAGACGTGCATAAACAAATAAGTTGTTTTATGAGCTTTCCGGCAATGATAATAATCAATAATTTCTTTTTCCTGCAGAAAACTGAAAAAAACCAACATGACCAATGAAAACATTCTGTCATTTGTTGTTTTGGAAAAGTTTGAAGTTGTGCTTATTTTGGCAATTTTATTTCAAATATTGTGTGGTCATGAAATGTATATGTTTGTCTTGGTTTATGAAAACTCAGAAACAGGAAAAAAAACAGATTTTTCTTTATATAAAATAACAGAAAAATTTTCTGTGTAAGACAGTACCTACCTGGCACACTACCTGGTACCTTTTTTTAATCAAAAGGGGTTGGCATGTATGTTAAAAATGTAACATTTCAAACTGTTTGTTTTTAAAAATATCATAGGTGTTTTAATACACAGCATAACATTCCAAACAGTGTTTGTTTCTTAAAATTTTATAGGTGTTTTAATACACAGCACATGAAGTTGATATAACTTGTTTCGTAAAATAGATTTATGTGTTTTAATACACAGCACACCAAGTTAATATAACAATCCTAACAGTGCCTTAATACACAGGCCTTATAATACTGACCTGTATTAAGGTTATAATAAGGATTAATCAGTCCAACATGTCACTAACCTCAGCCTTTGGTCTTGGTAAATATCATGTTTCTTTCACTGATAAAGCCCTTTAAAAACTTTTAAAAAGTCAATAATTGAAAAAGAAAACTTTTTTGATGTGAGAACATTAGAATCATCAAATATGTTTTAGGTTTTTGCTTTGTTACACTACATTGTTTAATATGGAAAATAAAATGTTTTATTAAATTTTTTAAAAGATGAATTTGACAGTACAAATCAAAATTTGTTTTGTATAACAAACAATTAGTTGTTCAGGTTAATATTTAACCTGAACAAAGCCGTAAAATCTCATATGTGTTTCTTTGTATTATTTCTTTCCTTGTATATAAGATGATTATACTGTTAACAGGAGCAACCACTGGAAGAAGATACACAACAGGAAGAAAAAACCAAGATTAAGGCAGACATCAACTCAGATGATTTATTTGGAGGTAAATAAATGATTGTGGTAAATTGTATGAGATTATAATCGGATTAAAATTTACATCTATGGTACATAATGTCACGAATGTATGTTTAAATTGTTAAAAGGAGGTTTTAATATAACATATTTCACTTTTGTCATCTACATGAGAATATAAATTCATCAGTCTTTTTTTCACTGCAGGTCAGACATAAATGATAATGGTTTCAGTTTTTCGTCATATCTAAATTTCTCTATCTAAAAAGTCCACATGTTGACGTGTTGAATAGACATAAGACATTTGACATTGACCTTATTTTTTCTCTTTCTAACTTTCGGGCACTTTTTTACAACTAAATAGATGAAGGGTGTTTTTTCACCAAGAATTTATATTCCATCTACATGCAAACAGTAATTCTTTTTTACATCTAAAAGCAAACAAAAGGAATTGTAAACACATACATGCATCCCATACCATATCTTACTGCTTAAGTTTAAAAGGGATTAAAGGAATTTGCTTATTTACTACCAGTAAGCATTAAATTTTTTTTTTCAAATATATATCGATTTATTCATGCTGTTTAAAAGGGAAAAAGAACATGGCCAACTTGAGCAATAATTTCTGATTGGCCAATATATAAGAAATCATGTTCTGAAACCACATGGCAAAATGCAATGATATTTGAAACCTCAGTGATTCCAGTTTGAAACAAAGTATATGCAGAATTTTCAAAATTATGGTTTGATTGAAAAGCACACATGACCTATATGGTTTTTATACCAGGTTAGTGATACAGCCTACTGCATCTCTCGTTTCTTAAAGGTTAACAGGGATATTAATATCTGTATTTTTAGGAGAAGGTGATGAGGTAAAGCTTGATTCAGATGAAGAAGAAATTGTTCCCGAGCCAGTAGAACCAGAAGATGCCAATCCATTCAATGCTGTAGAACCACCAAAAATTACTGAAGAGTCCAAACCTCAAATATCAGTCTCATCACACAGTTCAGCGTCAGCTGTCAAAGTCGCACCATCTAGTAAAGCATCAAAAGAAGAGGTCAGACCCATTTATTTGTTATTTAATGGCTTTTGTTCATTTAGATTTATTTAGGATAAAGTTTATGATTTGTTATTTTTTATGTCCCTAACCTCATCTGTATGTACCTCAATTTTTGTCAAAGATTTCTCAGCTTGTGTAATTGCTGGATCCATTTAATATTTGGTCTGAAGCATTATTATGGTGAATTGTACAGTGTCTCTCCTTTTAAGGTCTGTCATATGTTTACTTTCTGTTTGATGGAGTGGGGACATTCATGTTCCATGGACATATTTTCTCTATGATATAAATATTGATAAATATTGAATTTGATGAATGGGACTTTTTTCACAATAGTAAATTGTGCCAGCTAAATGGAATTTGAATATACCAAAGGGGCAGACAGAAATCAATAAGTCAGAAGACAGACAAGACCTTGGCCAACAAAATGATATGAAAGACCAACATAACACTACACTGAAAACTAAAGCTGGAGTAGCACAAATCCTACAAAAGCCAGGGTGAGTTCAGGTGCTCTGGAAGGGTAAGCAACTCCTGCTCCAATAGTTCATAATATCACAAATCATGGATTTTTATCTATACTGAAGGTAAAATAATTATTTTTTTATATGGATTGAAGATAAAGTTGGGGGTATATTTGATATTTTATGATTTCTTGATTATACCTTGCTAAGCAAAATTCTTTATATGACAGATTAAAAAGGGGCATTCATTAAAGATGGGCACTTATAACAACATATACAATATTTAATGCAAAAACCTTAACAGTTTTCTTACCTTACTGATTTGATGGGACTTCCCAAGAATTCTCTGTCCAAATCAGTTAAAAACACATGTACACCAAGTGTTCCCTGTTCATGGAAGATGCTTTTAGTTTTGTAATCTTCAATTTTCCAGACACTTTATGAGCATCAAATGTTTGTGTAACTTATTTCATTTAAACTTTACAGGAAGAAATGGAAGAAAAAGACGAATACA
Source organism: Geukensia granosissima (assembly GCA_032357055.1). Lineage (NCBI taxonomy): Eukaryota > Metazoa > Mollusca > Bivalvia > Mytilida > Mytilidae > Geukensia > Geukensia granosissima. The sequence goes on from JAULBM010022736.1 coordinate 9,609, forward strand.
CTATTGACATTAAAGTTTCTGACCCACAGAAAATGGGTGATGGTATGGGTGCTTATATGGTGTATAGAGTTAGAACAAAGGTAAATATAAATATTACTTCTTACATGACTTACACACGTCAGTTAACCTTCACATTTTCATCTTCTTCTGTAAAACCACTGAACATATTTCAATTAAACTTGGCAGATATGTTAAGCAGGTGGTCCTTTACCAGATTTATGAAATTGTGGCTGATCCAAAATTCAACATGGCCCCAAGGGCCAGTTATTTGTTCTGATTGGTCCAAATTTCAAACATCTTCTTGTCAGAAAGAACAAAGTGAGTTGAAATTTTACTTTGCAGGAATGTTTGTTAGATGGTCCTGTACTTAACGTGTAGCTTGATTTGCAGATCCTTTTTGAGGAATCTTCCTGCATCTCAGCCAAAATAGGTCGTATTGGCCTACTATTCATGCATCATTATTTCTAGTTTTAAGCTTTGCCTTGGACTCAATTTGTCACATACAATGTACTATATGGCTTGCCAATTCAGGTTTTTGATGTGCCCTTAACATTTAGGAATCTTACAGAATGGTCACTCCTCCATCATTGACTCTAAAATGTCAGTTCATGTTCTGACATACTGTGTGACAAACCATCATGTGTATTGGTGTGTAAATGTTTCATTTGCACACTTAACAGGATTGAACCAAAAATAGGCCATTGACCAAAATTTCACCATTGATTTCATTTTATCAGTGACACAGTTTAACTCCCTGGAGCCTCTGGTTCATTTTTAGAATGGTTATATATATCTTGTGGATGTCCAATAAGCTTTCAGGGTTTTGATCCAAACAACAAAAGAATTCTTTTGGAAAAATACCTAGTCAGAATAACATGATTGGCAATTACATAGAAAATTGTTACTTATACTAGAACAGGATAATAATTATTACCATTGTGTTTGAAGTACATCACAAAATTTTAATTTAAAACTTTAATTTGAAACACGTCAAACAAATAAAATTTATTTCTGTCAGTGTAATATTATGTTATTCAGGCTCTAGACAGGGTATTTAAGGTGACATTCACAGATGATGAATATAATCCATGAACCGAAGGCGAATGGAATATAATTCATCATCCGTGAATGTCACCTTACATACCCTGTCTAGGGCCTGAATAACTATTATATTATGGTGCAAATCTTTTAATTTATACAGAAAAGTAAGTAAGTTCAATATCCATGATATGTCTGCAATGCAATTGGACTTCAAAACACAAATAATGGAATATAATTCCTTCTGATAATTATGTAACTTCAAGAGACAGAATAACGATTAAATATAAATATGTTCCATAGACTCCTTTAACATGAAAGAAATATCCAGTAAAATTCATTTTACTGAAACCACAGAAAAGCTACCGATTCTGATTCTGCTATTATTACGTCATGTAAAATGTAAACAAACAGAAGATTTGTTCCTGGGAAGCTAAATACAAAATATAGATAAAATAAGAATGCCTATAATAAATTTTGCATAAAATCGAAGGTAAGAAGCTCATTATCACCTGCATGTCCTAAAATTGAAGTCTGAAATGCCGAAGTGAAAGCCGGAACTGCCATTTTATTCCTGAAATCTTATGTATACAGCTCTAACCGGGTATATAGACTCACATTCCGGGCTAATTATCCAATCAAATAGTCGGCATTTTTGTAT
>JAULBM010022747.1:0-11307 GCA_032357055.1 Geukensia granosissima
TATTGACAAATTTAACAACACCTACCGCTACCTTGGTGATATCTTTTCCGTTAATAATTGAGATTTTTACAAATAAACTACCGAGATTTATCCAAAGGAATAAACCTTGAATAAAGCCAATAACAATACTCTCAAATGCCTATTTCTGGACTTTAATGTGTATATTTCTCAAGGTCAAATTTCCATCAAAATTTGGGGCCTTTTACAGCTACCACTATGGTGTGGACTCCATTTCAACCGATTTTTTTAGTGTTTTTATTGCTGTTTTGTCACACCACATTCCTAGTTTAGGGGGGTTGAGCACTGACCAACCGGCTTAACCCATCCACATACTCATGTGTCATTATGGTGTGGACTCTATTTCAAGCAATTTTTATAGTGTTTTTATTACTGTTTTGTCACACCATAGTCCTAGCTTAGGGGGTGGGTTGAGCGTTGACCAACTGGTTTAACCCTGCCACATACTTATGTGCCTGTCCCAGAGAGGAACCTTTAGTCCAGGTGTTGTCTTTGTTTAATTAGTCATTAATTGTTTTTTGTTCAGCATTTTTCAATAGATTAGGTCGATTGCCGTGTTTTAAAAATAGTTTCACATTTTGTATTTCGGGGTCTTTTACAGCTTCCTCATGAATCATTGTAAAAGGCCGTAATGGGACCTGTAGGAGTTTAGATTCAACTATCATTTGGTGGATCATGCCACATCATCCAATTTGTTTATGAAAGTAGGTTTATCTGTTTTCAGTGAGAATATTATCTTTAAAACATCTTTAACTGAGCTGTTGATTATAATATGATTAAAATAACACGCACAAGATTGAGTATAACTGCGTTCAAGAGTATTTCTGAATAGTAACCTCAACAAGGAACGGTTATTGACAATAGTTTTGACTACAAAACAACGGTTCATATTCTAAATACAAAATTACCAATGTTGAATAAATATGGAGATATGTTTGCTATATGTACAGTTTCAGAAATAGGTTTGCACGTTAAATATTCTGTCGTTTAAAAGATTCATAATTGATACATTTTCCAAGGTACACGCGTATGTTACAAATATAATCAGTGTATTTATCGGATGATACCCTTGAAGACCTACAGCCCTGTAGCTGCGTTATTGACAGTAATGAGGATTTTCTTTATTATGGCTTTTTGACAACAGCCTTTCTGTTTTGTAATCTGTCTGAGAAACGTGTAATTTTGAAAATTTTACAGTTGGAATCCGTCATGTCTGTAAAATCCTGGCCAGGTTAATCAACTATATTATAAAAGATACAATTGTTTACAGCTGATATAATCTCAAGTAACTTGCAGGTTTTCTTGGCGGTTTAATTAATATGTAGAGTTATACAAATTTCTTCTGAAATCGATTGGCAGAAATAACACTGAACAGTCAGATACATTAAGACTTGCACTTATAAAATCATTATAAAAAAGTCTTCTTAGATGTTATAAAACTTAAGAAGGGAATAAGATACGAAGAGATAAAGGAAAAGCTGTTGAAATTTATAATTATTATATTCAAGAACTAAACTAGGTTAAGTGAAAAACATTTATTAAATTTCTCTATATTGTTGCTATTTATCCCTTGTTTAATCCGGACAGAACATTTATGTCCCTATTTTATATATGATGTGCCGAAGACATACATTATCCTCAGCTTTGGTAATGTGGCAATAAAAAACGGGATACCACAGCTTTGGTAATCGGGATATGTATGGGTTAAATGAATGCTTATCTAAATACGTCAATAGTTTAAACTGCCTTACAACAGCACATTATCTCGGTTGTTGCTGCGAAGCCTTGTGTTTTTGGACGTATATTTTGAACAATTTAAAATGTTTGAATATACCCTAGACATTTTACTATGCATAGCCGTTAAATATGCACTGTTTCTATTAAATATGGATAAGCATGCTACAAGGAATTCGAAGATTAAAGGTGCAGACAGAAATCGCAAAGTCAGAAGACAGACAAGACTATGGCCAACAAGACGAGGCAAACAGAGAACAAACAACACTACACTTAAAACAAAAGCTTGGGTAACACGAACCCTACAAAAACCATGGTGAAACCAGGTGCTCCGGACGGGTAAGCAACTTCTGCTCCAATGGTGGCACACGTCGTGTTTCTCAGTAGATAAAGCCGGTGCATAGTCACAATCGATCTCAGTCACAAGCCTAGGAACGGACTGTTAGTCATGACAGTGGGAAGATAATCATTGGCATTTATAAAATGGATATTTCGTACCGATCAACCAAATCATATTTCCGGATGGATGATTTTAATCTTTCACTGAGAAATCCCTTGGCCAGCAGATTTCTTGTCAGCTGCAACCCTATCAATAAAATCCTGATATGAAGCGCAAGCCCTAAAGTAGCATATCTACTGAGAAATATACACTCCGTGTGCAGGTGCGGTCGGAATCCCACCAGACACGAACGTACACGCCAGATATTAGCATCATACATAGAAATGAATGTATTAGTATTCTGGGATACTTTTTTCAGAACAAAATGATGTTATTGACAATGTGCATGTTGTTTGTTTCCATCTTTAAATCTTTTCTTGTAGCATTTACTTTTTTTAGCATTATTCGTTCATTTCTTTAGGAATAAATGTATCACAAAAAAGAAATATTAATTTCATACACGGTTTGTCCATTTCGTTTTGAACCAAAAACAATCTAAACAACAGGAGTCCAAACTAAGGAACACCGCTGTATTAGATAGAAGACCCTTAGAATTTTATAGTACTTTGAACATTAAAGGCTCATGTCAGGATAAAAATTTCTGAAAATTTGAATCTGATCACCTTAATAGAACATACAAAAATGCCTGAAGGAATCGATCTGTAACATGAAATATTCATAACTTTATTACGTATAAACCCTAAGATATTAATCACCATTTTCACTTCAAGTTAAATAATGATCAATATGTAATTGTAGAATTCAGTTAAATAAGAGATCAATTTTATTCCGACGTTTGCCCGATGTCTCGTATGTAGCTAGAAAACTGTATGCTTGGTATACCTGCAAAGTATACTCCCTTTTAATTTATCAAAATACAATTGGACAATAAGTCAATGAATTTGTTTTATATTAAAACTTCAAAAGGTGATATATAAAACCAAAAAAACTAACAACAAGAGTCAAGAAATAAAAATCCTAGGAAGACTGCCAAGTTCCGCTTCAGCTATTAGAGCTATTGAAAATTCGGTCTCGATATCGTACTCATCCGATCCTTAAAATTGATAGATTTGGTGGCGTTATACTGTCGTTACCGAATTATGGTTTAAAAGACGGATCAAAATATCCGATGGACGAAAATGTGGAACGGGTATTACAAATTACTTATGTTAAGGACATATATATTGAGACGCGGTCAGAAGTTACAACGTCTTCGAAGGAAAAGACTGGTAAAACTAACTTTATTTAATGTGGAAAAAAGCCTGTCTAACTTCGGTTAGGAATAAGCTCAAATGTGATTAAAAGTAACGTTAAATTCGTGTCAACACCAGTAAAGGTTCGGATACTAATTCTGGTGACATTCTTACAATGTAAGTTTAGGATACATGTAGTTTTAATTGGATAACAAAGCTCCTAGAACATCTGACACCCTCGAATTTTATCAAAACAGGTCTCAGTAATCGTTGGTTACAAAAGCTTGGATAATGTTTAACAAATTGATGAAGTGAGGTAGTGAACACTTAGGAGGTAGAAAGCAAATTCATAAATAGAAAGTAAAACTGTGTAGAAACTTCAAATAATTAACCAATAATACTGTCTCAACGCTAAATAAGAGTTTGTTAACCTTCTTTAAATTTGAATTCAGAAAATCATACTTTTGTGAGCTCATCTGGCCTTAAAGGCCACCTGAGCCTTTGCCATTACTTGGCGTCCGTCGTCTGGCACTCGTTCGTCCGTGCATAATCTTTTTCTCTGAAACCATTGGGCAAATTTTGACAAGAATATGTATTATTATGTGTAAGAACAGGTTGATGTTTGTCATTAAAAGATATGACTATCTCATAATACAAAAATAAGCTTAAAAATCCTGCAGAAACGCAGTAACCTTCAAAATCCTACCGAAGTAGCTGGGATAAATACAATGATATAGCATAACGACATGATTATATATATATGTTTGGTTTTTTTGTTATTTATGTTAATTGCAGTCAATTAAGTCATATATAGAGTAATTATAAATGAATGTCTTTTTGGGTTGTTACTTTTTTTTTGTATTTTTTTTTTTTTTTTGCATTTTATTGTAGGTCTCTTTATAGGTTTTGCCTGCTTTTGGTTTTGCCCTTGACCTTGAATGGGGATCCAGCAAACATTTTGAAGCCCTCCACATGTTGTATGTGCTTGTCCCAAGTCGGGATTCGTTGACATTTTCTTGTTTTTGTCTCGTCTTATTTTAATTTCTTTGTAAGGACTCGTTGTTGTCGATAAGTTTGTCTTTAAAAAAATATTAAACAATGCCCTGTGGATGAATGAATGTTTGTCTTATGTTATATGTTAATTTTGGGCTATTGGTAATAGTACATTTGCAAGAATTTTTTCCTCTATTTTTACTCATGATAAAAAGATATTCTTCCGCCTACATATGTGCTAGTGTTAAACAAGCATCGACGTTGTGGAGGTTTTGGACAAAGCAAATATGTTTTACCCTACCACATGCAAGTCAGAAATCGAGGTCATTGGTTGGTCTCTGCCTTTCATGCTGTTTTTTGTATTATTATGTATAATATTAAGGCAAGAATTGCTTAATTTTACGTGTACCTGTTTTATTTGTTTGAGATCATCTAAAGCTCGTTACGAAGAGTTAGATTCTTTTTGTGAGGCCTTCTAGAATCAATCATTTTCTCCGTTTCATACGAAATGGATTATGATCTCCTTGAAATTTACTCAATATTTTCCCTTTTGTATAGATACGTTTTTAGTAACAACGTGTATGCGTGAAAAAGTTGAAGAATAAAAATGTCGTTTTAAAATGTAGTTAACATCATTCATAACGTAAAATTCTATATATAGTAATGGTTTATATTTAAGAGATCACTTGTCATAGATTTTGTCCGTTTTCATTATCAGAAACAATGAACGCATATCCCGATGTGGCGTGCTAATGGAAAAATCTAATAACGGCTGACAGCGGGCTTTACAAGGACCAATTACCTCAAACAAAGCATTTGATGCTGTTTCCCTACTTATGGCTGTCTACCGAGTCTAATTATTATGTAAGAGTATGTTGTTGAAAGTTATTTGATTAAACATAGCGGAATATTTTTTGTAAAATCTAAAACACATATCTTTGTTTTATTACAAAGCGTCACAAGACAAACCAAATGCAAATGGCGTATAAATTATAGGGGATACCAATGTCAAAACTCGCAAAAAAAAACAGGACAGAGTTGTATGCAATTTTAGATGAACGGACGCATTTTTTGTTCCTATAATCGTAGTAAATACATCCATCAATGGTAGAACCCTACATTTAAGTCACTAATACACGTTTTGTTCAATAACTCCACATCTAAATACGGCGGCACAAAAAGATCAATTGTAGTAATGATGGGACTCTCCAATAACATGAGTCCAACTACATGAACATGATATATTTTGTTTTTTTATTAACTGGCATTATGAAAAAGTCAATGCTTTTCGTAATATTACTTTTTTTAAGTCGCAACTCGGTAAACACATGCACTATAGACTTAATTTATGTCAATAATATCTTTCCTGTACATGTTTACTTGAAATAGAAGCCTGCCTGTTCAGGATATTATTGAAATGTACTAAGAATAAGAGAATAATTCCCAAACCAATCTTCAGGATAAAGTTCCAACTATTGCGGTCATGTGAAAAAGCAATAAATAAGATGTTAACGGATGAATTTTGAGATATCGTGATTCAATATATTATTTCATTTATAATTTTGAAAATTGCCAAATGAATATTGTTATAAAATCCTTGATCGTGACTTTATGTAATTCATTTTCATCACTTGAAAATGACAGATACTAAAATTATATCTTGTACTTCTGAATGATTACTAAGATTGAGAGAATTCATTAATATCACTTTAACCAATGTCGCAGGAAAAGGCTCAAATGAAATTTACATTAAAAGACATTTGCAAACGGGCTGTCGGCACCATGTTACACGTGTATTGAATCTATACGGAATATCAAACTGCATGGTTTTGACGGGTCATACTAAAAACAGATTCAATTTCATTATATAAACTTCGAGATCGCCATGAGTTGCATTTTTTGTATTAAATCGCCCCATCCCTTAACTACCATTTTATCTAGAATAAAAGTAATGACTTAAGTCATTTACTGTCTATTGAAATTCTATAATTTAACTTCTCAATATTTCTGCAATGTAAGCATCATTACGTGAATTTTCATACGTTACAAAAACCTTAGTTGGTGCGTTAAGTTTTCTTCGTACACTCAGAAATCTTTATGTTATTCTTTATATCAGAATGCAAATAATTTTTATTACGCGTGGAAGCACAATGAAGAAAATCTTAAATACACGGTCCATTAAAGATTTTTAAGGCCTGTTGGCTGGTTGTATGAAATGTATTCTTCTTCGGAAACTCGAGTTTTTTTTTGTCATTAACAGAGCAGGAAGGATAACTCCAGTTTAAATCTTGAATATAACAGTTTTTTGGCAATTTATTAGAGAGAAAGACTCACTGGATTTGACAAATTGCGATCTATGGTATAAATGACAGAAGCTGGTTTTCTCTTTAAGTACAACCTGCCACAAGCTACTAGTTTACTGGAAGACCTACCGACGAAACAATAATGGGAGAAACTTGTCGACGAAAAAACAAGAACATACTGGTAAAATCATTTTATTAATGAAAAGTAAAATAAAACCAGCATTAGATTGTTGGCAACAAATGATTATCAATTAGGACATTGCCATCAGATGTTTAAGTTTATTCATCCAGACCCCGTAGCAGTAGAGAAAGCAGCAATTAAAGTTAGAATCATAGCAGGAAGCTATTTAATTCAATCCTACAGATCTAAGATTAAACAGCATGATGTCAACCCCATTTGTCCCCTTTGCAATCAAGAGCCAGAAGATAGATAACACTTCTTACTAAAATGTGCTATGCTGAAAGCGGTCAGAGATAAATATATTGGGAAAATTACTAACTAAGTGTCATCAGCAGATACCTCATCAAGCATGAAAGACAGTGACACCCTACTACAAGTGATAATTGACAGTAGTGTACTTGTTACAGCAAATTTATTCCCGGACTTGACAAATAAGATTGAACTTTACAGTAGATCTCTGATCTACAAACTTCATGTGTGTCATACACAGTTTATGTCAACAATTGTTTCTAAATAATGCAGTTGCATCCCAGAATTAGATAAAAAAATTTTCAGTCTAAAAATGAGGGTGGGATAAACATACAAACGTCTCTCTCTCTCTCTCTCTCTCTCTCTCTCTCTCTCTCGATCTCTCTCTCTCTCTCTCTCTCTCTCTCTCTCGATCTCGATATCGATCTCTCTCTCGATCGAATGCTATTACCAGATTGTAAATCTGAATTAACCCTTCAGTGAATACGGATTCACCTTCAAAACTTTTATCATATCTGTACCTAAGATCATTAACAAAAAAAATAACTTACTTTTGGTATCCTCTGGTGTTTTCCATGATGCACTCTAAATCTGAAACAGAACCCGGGTCATCATTTATCATTATTGGTTTTCGTTTGGTCTTATAGAATTCCGTCTTTCGAGGTTTTAGGACATTCCGTAAATCTTCTAAAGCATGGTCTGTATTACTTTGTCCATACAACCCAAATGAATGTGGACGATGCCTCATAATAGTCTTCTTTATCTTGTCTCTAGAGTTTTGGCCTGAACTTGAATCAACAGATTGAGAAATAGGTTTACTTCCAATTGTAAAATCCATTTTCTTATTGTCTGTTGGTGATTTACGGTTTTTGAATATTATATCTAAGCTCCTTAATTTGTCTAAAGATTCTAAATGGTGTGAAATTTCCATTTCTGGGCATGATATTGAACTAGGTGAATATTTCAATGATGGTTTTGAGCGTGTTTGTTTCTGTAAAGGCTGTGCAAACAACTCTGCAGATTTTAACAAAATATCCCTATTATAGCAGTCTGGATCAGGTGTTCGTGATCCAGATCTACCATTCATATCGTCATCATAGATTTGTTTATTGTCATATGCGTCCTCTATTGAGCAACAGGAAGAAGAAGAACTGTGAGTTCTCGGTTTTCTCAGAGGTTCGATTTTTTTCTTTTGAAAACTGTCTCTTTTGCGTTTTGATGGAGCTCGTCCTGAGTTTTTATCAACTGGAAATATTTGTTGTGTGTTCCATGACGGCACGGGTGGTGCTGAATGTCGCTTTGACTTTTGATCAAATTCTACTGACGGTTGCCTTTTCCGGGGTGGAAGTGGAGGCGGTCTATCAGTTTCAATAGTATCTTCCTCTACCGGTAGGTTGAACACCTCCGAATCTTTATGTTTGTCTTTTTCTGAAAAATGAAACATAGCAAAATTTATACCAATAATTTATACTTTCATTATATAAAACTAAATTATAAAATAAGGACTTATATGAAGTTATTTCCACTGGAACGAGTAGCAATTTTCAAAATGCTTTGCGAAAATTTGCGTCCATTTGTAAATGGTGTCTAAAATTATTACTGATCATAATCAAGAGTTGCTAAAGTCTTTAAAAACGTTCGCAGATGTGCAATATGTTTAAAATACAAAGTAGCACCCGAAGAAAAACATTCTGTATATAAATTCTGCATGCGCACGGAAACGGTAGATTCCAAAGTTTTGTCAGCTGTATAATGTGAGAAATAAGCCTTGTGCACATATGCATGTATAGATATCATTCACTCAAAAGGCCAAAAAACACAGCATATCAGATTATATTTTGAATTTTTTTGGCAAACTATTCTTTTTCAGTTGGTTGTTTTTGTGTCTCTTGATAGTTTCGACACTTTTTTATCTAATTTTAACCCAATACATAACAAGCATCATTTCTAAATGTGTCTAACCGCCTTGGTGGTGAAATGGTCAGCTGCTCGCCTCGAGTGCGGAAGGTCGTGGGTTCGATCCCGGCCGGGTCAAACCAAAGACATTAAAATTGGTTTTTGCTGCTTCTCCGCTTAGCACGCAGCATAAAGGAGTAAGAACAAAGACTGGTCGGTCCAGAATAATGTGTCTTGGTAAAGTGGCATGTCTTCCTGTGGACTGTTGCTTTCTGTAGCACGTTTAAAAATCCGCTCAGCGTGTCGGTCTAGTACAAAGCATGGTTCATCATCATCATTCATTAATATGCTCTCTTCATAAATATGCATGAAATTTTTGCCACTGGACGTTAAGCAACATTCAATCAATCAATCTAATTGTGAATTGCATAAGACCTGTTTCTATTTGTGGCAGATCATTTGTCAACTGTATTCGCCTGTGCTTATGAAGATATATCTGCAGCAAAAAGTACTGTCATACATTAAAATGATGGATGATTATAGTGACTTGTCTCCCATCAAAATAACAGTGAAGTAAGAAACATTGTGAATCTATTGCGATAGGGGCTGCTCGTCGTAACAAGCCAAATACAAACTTAAAGTTGAAAATAACTCCTTTGTATATGATCGAGTTTTACAAAAAAAATCAGATATTCAACATGAAAAACCATAAATGATGAATTGAACATAAAGAAGCTAGACATTCTATTGTCTACGGGGCAGTTTCTGAGATAATTAATCTCCAATTTCTGAACGTATTAAGGAAGGTGGCTATTTTGAAAAAAAAATAATTATGAGGCACATCTACACATGGGTATCTAATTTTTTACCAATAATGATTGAGCTAGGTCTAATTATTAGAGAATGACTGACGTTGTGAGCGATGTGGTGACATTTCAAAGCTGACTACCTTGAACTGTACCGTAAAATTTAATAAGTATATTGTTCTTTAAAATTGTTATGATTTTCGAACGTATTTCATTACTTTGAATACATTTAATTTATAAATTCATGAAAATTATTATAAGTAAAAAAATTATGTGCCCTAAACATCAAAGTATTAACTTAACGCGTAACAAGACACATGACATGTCATTAGAAAATGGATCGAAACAATACAAATAATGAACCCATGTCCATCAAATTTCGTATTCAGGCCGTTCAAATGACGTTTATGATAATATCATACTAGAATTGGTAAATCACCAAAGAACCTTTTAAAAAGTAAAACGCTGATTCCAAAGTCAACCATTAAAAACAAGAAGAAGGAAATTACACAAAAAAAGAAAAGGTGTTTATTAATACAATTTTCAGAATATGATTTTAGTACTTTTTCAAAATATATAAAAATATCTCAGTTACTAGAGTTGGTTTGAGAGAACTTGACCAAAGTTTTTGTCCAAACAAATGTCCCCTCACTACTTTTTTAATCTTATTTTTGTTTGTCGCAATTTTTGTGCGAATGACTAACATTTGAGAGTTAAACGAAAGAATAGCAATATGTCACCACTTCGGGTTGACATAAAAAAAATTACCCCGATTTCGTCTCGAGTGATATTTTTCTACTTTAGAAAAGACATAATAATACTATTATTACAGCCTCCTGATTACCACAGTAACCTGTCAATTCAAAATTATACTATTGGTGTATCCGAATCTATAAAATTGAATTTAGTTCTTAAACTTAGAATAGAACGGAATGCGTTATGGTGGCCATGGTTTACAGAATTATTTCTTTTACCAGAATATGCATACTGACAATAGTCTTGTTTGTCTTCTGGCATTAAGATTTCCGTCTTCACAAATGGTACCTCGAATTCTTTGGGGGTGGAAACAAAGTTTAAGATCTCCCCATCTTTACTTTTCATCTGAACATGAAACCACCTTATAGAAAGCATATAGTGACAATATCAATGGCTGAAAGCAGTCTCCGTACTGAAATAACTGAACTCAGTTGGTAACTAAACTGTACATAAACCACGGCTAATACACGGGGTATAAAAGTCAACTACAACATGAATCATTAAAGTAACTTTTTCAAATATCGAAAAACCACTTACAAGATCATATTTATCATATACAATATAGTTATACATACTGTCGTTGGTTTTGTACACAAACACGTTTTTAACAATATGTTTATCAGTTGACTGCTTTTTATGAAAGTGTAGCTCTCATTTTGTTGTCGTAATTTCTGTGGGTGAATTTGACTCTCTAACATCTATCTCTGTCTACCTACGCATGGATTAGTGCAAGGATAAT
>JAULBM010022758.1:0-11307 GCA_032357055.1 Geukensia granosissima
TGTAACAAAATAATATAAACATATTACTGATTTCAAGAGTTATCTCCCTCAACCCAGGTCTACCACCTTAAATATTAAAAAATATACATAAAGTAAGAAAACATGCATATAACATTTAAGGAATTTAGCTATCATCATTTTTGGTAAGCGAGCGGGCGAGTTTTAAATTTTAAAACAAGTTATAGGCAAATAAAAAATAAAAAAAAATTCGGAAAGAACATTTTAAACAGGATATTTGATTTACGAAAAAGATAAAATTGTAGTTAAATTAGCATATAGTTAATGTCCCTCATAAATAACGCGCTGCAGGTCATTTTAAACGACTTATCGCTCCACTGATTTCGTCTGGGTCTTTTATCAACTGCGGGTTTAGTGCACTCGAAGTTTATGAATGGATGCAATTACGTCATGGTATTATCTCCCCTTTGTTGGCTTTCAGACAAGGTGTAGGATTACACGTGCGAGAACCGAAACCGAGTTAGCACCGTTATTTTGAGAGAAGAAATTTGCACGTGAAGGATAATTTACAAATTCTACATGTAGTGTGTAAAGTTTTTTGATAACGGGACACAAAATGTCATAAAGTTTTGTAACTTTTATTAGATGTGGGATTTTTTAACACAGTGAAATTTGACAGTTCTGAAAAAAAGTTTGCGACAAGTGGTTTAAGGAATATTTTACTCAAAATGTGGCATTTTCAAGTTTTAATTCCAGTGTTTTGTATTTTTGTACAAGTAAACTCACAGACCGGCGGCACAGGTAAGAATTTATTTTTAGTACACTTTTTATTTCGTTATAGAAAATATTTGTTTACAAATAATACATAAAAAGAACTTGGTGTTCATTCAACTTGGAGTATATTTACATAAGACATTTATACAGGATCGTTTGATTATAAAATATCTTCTTATGGATTTTACAGAGATAGCTGATATTACAGGCCAAAAAATTGTCATTCAAGCCGTCTGATAATTTGATCTGAGATTAAGTGTCTCAGTTTAATTTAACAACCTTCAGTCCAAAGTGATAATCTTTTTAAATCCCCCAATTGATATTTAATTTTGTAAATTATTAGATAAATTGTATACTTAAGATAATATTTTGTCCAGTGTGTAAAATGACCAGTTTTCAATATTATTTTAGGTATTATCTATACATTTATATATAAATATTCCAATGTATATTTTCATTTCATGTTCTTCAAATTGCACCCAGAAAGGACAGAATTTTGTCAAATTTATTACAGTAATATTGATTTTCAGAAGTATATATATATGTACTTATATACCCACTTTTATATAAAAACAGAATTATGAGTTTATACTCATGATATTTGTATTTTGTGAAAAATAATGGGAGGAGGAACATTTAATTAAAAGAAAACACTCGTTCATTTGTAGTTCATTGTAGTCTCTGATATTACATAGGGATATCAGTTAATTTTCACTTACCGTTTTGAAAATAGTAATTGTTTAATATATATGTATATGCATATTGGGGACCCAATTTGAAATAATATTTTGTTCTTATCTTGTATTTAAAAAAAAGTCACTTATACTTAGTTTGTTTTCAGCGATGTTAAAACAAAAAAATATTTACAGCCAATGAGCCATCAATGTTTTACATGTTTTGTTATACTTGACATTAAGCATGTCATGATGGTGTATTTTAGTCTCCACACAGAATAGCCCCAACCAGGAGAATCTAAATATTCTCCAATTATCTGTTTGAAAATGTTAAAAATGAATCAATAAACAGATAAAGGTGAATTAAAAAAAAAATAGAAGTTTTGTCAAATTCACTCTGTGGACAGCCCACTCAAATTTTACCTGAAATTTTGTAAAATACAGTATACTGTATATATATATTAGATTTCAGATCGTTTTATTCAGTTACAAAAGAAATGACAAGTCTAAAGGGTTTTTTTATGACCAGTGGAATCAAAAAGTTGTCTTGAGCGGTAGTGTACAATGTATTAATTGATTATCCAAAAGGATTTAAAATTCCGGTAAATTTTTGTTGCATTTGAAATTTTTTTGTATTCAGGTGTGTTTAATATGAAAATCCTCGTGTATTTATACAAGATCAAATCGTACACGGGGTTCACATGTACATTTGCAGTTAATGCATGTTCAAACATGGAAATCGGTATAGGTTTTATATAATGCATGATAAATTAAGACATGTTAAATGCCAGGTATTTTTATTGGACTTATTTTTTGTATTCTTTTATCTCTTCTCAAATATCGGAATATTTTTATGAGAACATTATATGGATTTTGAACTCAGAGTGGAATATTTGTTGAACAGTGGAATATTTGTTCATGTACTTTATAGTTGAATATCTTGAAATTTATATTTTCTATTTATGGATCTTTGAAACATGAAAGATATGGTGCCAATTCAAAGCAAAAAAGGGTGACATTTGTTAGAAAATGCTGAAAAGGTTTACTGGTAAATTGTACAGAAACTAATACTACCATAGTAGGACTTGGATTTTTTTGGGGGTGGGGTGGAGGGTTATGTTTTTTTTGTTCAGATTTTTTTAGCATTTCTAAAATTATTTTTTTAGATTGTTTTGAACTAGAAAATTGTTTCAATTTTGTGTATAACCATTATGATTGTATCATATAAATGAAAACTTCAAATATAATATTTCTTCCCTGCTTATTGTTTTAAAGAACATGTAGATCTGTACAGAGATCTGTTGTAAAAAAATGTTCAAGAAATCCCAGATTCTTGGATTACAGTGACTGACATACATGTACTGAAAATGAATTTGGTGGTGTCTAAATTTAATTATGGAGAAAAAGTATTATAAATTGGGAGCCATTTGATGTAAATTATGGTAATTTTCTTTATGATTAAGTTTTTTTGACCGTCTGGGGTTTTGTGGAGTAACACACAGTTGCATCAAGAGGTCACCATAATGATTATTTTACATTTAAGACATGGTACAGGAGTGGTCTCTTTTGGGAGACCTTCCTTATAAACAAGGTCAGTTTATTATAAAATGTAAACAATTGGGAAAGGAAAAGGTGACCTAATAACACAAGTGGTTGCTTACTGGAGGTTACCATTAAAGCAGGTTTTACTACAGGCAGAAGTTGAACCAGTAACAAATAACTTCATAACATAGGAAACTTCTTAAAAAAGGTTGAAATAAAAAAAAAGGAAAAAATGACCTATTAACTCTGGTGATTGTATAATCAGATAATAAAGGTGTCCTTTAGGTTAGGTACATAGTTGGCATACTTTAAAACTTTGTCTGGCTCCTGTAGCTTGGCCCAGCCTCAAAATTTATTTGGTGGCCTGTACAAACTTGTACAAAAATTACAACACATCATTTTAAAAATAAATTGTCCTGTTGTTTTTAATGGCCATATTTCCTGAAATGTACTCTAATTGTTGTTGGTTACATAAAATTCCCTCCCCCTTTTCTTGTAACAGTGTAATGTTACCTACATGGTTTTTGGCTAATGTAATGACAAGTTTTCCTCTGATGTTTCTAGATACATTAATTTACCTGGAGTCAGATTAATGGGATCAGATTTAGTAATCTAAAGCTATTAATTATAGGTACATTTTATGTTTGTTTATATTGATAAACAGCTGTGTGTAGTATGATAATAGGGATTTATATTATTGTTATATATGTATACCAGGGCAGTTTGACAAAATATTGGCACGCTATGAGGATTTACTGACCTGGATTAAAGGGGATTAAAAGGATATGTGGGGGAGGGAGGAGCAGTATGACAAAAACTTAGCCTGGATATGAGGTTTTACTGACCTGGAGTAAAAGGATACATATGGGGGGTGGGAGGGAAGTATGACAAAGTTTTGGTCTGGGCGTAAGGTTTTATTGACCTACAGTAAAGGGGTACATTGGAGGGGGGGGGCAGTATGACAAAATGTTGACCTGGGTGTGGGTTTTTGTTGACCCAAATTTTATTGACAACCAATATTGGGATATACATATACTTGTGGAAGGCAGTATGACAAACTATTGGTCTTCCTATTATGATTTTTTGGCCGACGCCCACAAAATGTTGGTCTGGGTATTAGGTTTCATTGACCTGCTCTGGAGAGCAAAATTACAAAATATCACTTACTAATACATGTATTTAATACACTTTATATTCCACAAATATTTTGAATTTCTGCTTATACTCTATGTCAGAGTTCGTTGGAACGGGAAAAACTGTTATTTATCTAGGTCAAACTTCAGTAATCCCGTCAAAAACAAAAGATTGATAACCCTCAATGTTACACATGTTAAATCCCTGCGCATATAATAATATGTTAAATTATTTTGCACAGCATAAGTCCTGAACAGTTTACCATGGGGTAATTCTTTCTTTTGATTTAAAATAAATAAAAAGGCGGAAACAAACATATAGCTTAATTCAGCCTGAAAAACCTTGACATAGAGTATAATGGTTAGGTAAGATGTCTTGTTATCCATTATCCCCTGAATACCTAATATTTTAAGTGAAAAGATATGATAAGGTGACATCAAAGACAAGTAATTTAGGTATGATGGGAATAGGTAGCAATATTTGTGGAGTATTAATTTTCATATCTAACAGTCTTAATTTTCTGCTAAAATAGCAGGGGAAATGCCACAATTTACCTACACATTTAAAGAAATAAGCAGTATTCTTAAAAAAAAATAGAACCTACGAACATATACATATACAGTAGCATAAAACTGCAAAAATTGCAATCCTAGGATACTAAATACTTTAACAATATATTATATCTCTTCAGACATCAAAGACAAAAATTCCTTTGTCCATGGTCAGACCTAATTGCTCTATTGCCCCCAGCCTCTGGCCTCGGTCAATAGAAATCTTTTGTCTTTTTGCCCATGGTGCCAAATTTTTTGCTCGTCAGATGTATTACAATAGAGTTTGTTGTTTTTCATATGCATCATGTGTTGAAAGCAAGCAGTGGAGATACCAGAATAAGACCCATTTACATATTTGTTTGTCAGAGATGGTCATTTTTGTTGTCAAGGTCCATAAATTAAATTCTTCATTGTGAAAGGTAGTGAGGTTCTTTATTTTCTGTTGGTTATAAAATGTGAAAAAAGATATGCATTTACACATTTATAGCAGATTGACTAGATAACAAAACTGTATTTAGGCCAAACATAATAATATGTTTGTTTGCTGTTTCCCTACTCATGATATTTAAATATAAAGAAATGAAAATCAAATATAAAAATAGGAGATGTGGTATGATTGTCCATGAGACAGCCACCCACCAAATGACAGTAGAATTTTAACTTCTGCAGAACCCATTACGCCCTTCACAATGAACCAGAGTTCATACCATAACAGAAGCGGTAAAACAATCTTTCCAAATGTCATCGGTCCAACAGTGCTGACAGGTAAAATTTTGGTCGGACTGACAAATTATGATCTTTTTCGGACCAATTGTCTGATGTGTTCTGTGACCGATTCCATAATTTATTTTTTTGACGCATGCAGAAAATTTTCGGTCAGAAAAAAATATTTCAGATTGACAAAACCTATCAGGCTGTCTGTCTGAATGACAGACAGGTCCTTGGACAATTTGGCACAGACTGTAAAAGGCCCCTTAATACAAAGTTCATCATAATTACTAAATAAGGAATGAAAATTAAATCAACAAAAACTATAATAAAATTTTGTTTAAAAAAATCAATAAACTTTTTGGGTAGGGACCCTCAAATGGTTAGAGAGACCCTCATATGGCTTCACATAATTTGAATATTACGACAATTCTAAATTCGGAGGAATGGTATATTTATATAAATAAAATAGTTTAATATACTATAAATAAAGATTAAGATATTTGAAAGCTGGAAAGTATTTATTAAATTACAGTATTTGGAAATTCTGGACATTAAAATAGCATTAGGTATAAAGTTTTATCCTGTAATATCTGTTAAAAGTTAAATCGGCCATCGTAAACATCAAGTCCATAATTGCGGGGCATTGTACGAAAAGTCAAGTGTTACTCAAACATGCTCAATCATTCCTTGATTTATTATAAGTTGAATAGGTTTTCCCATACAACCAAAACACCTCCTCCTAATTTACACAGATAAATAGTTTATACCTATAGAAAATTTTAATACAGGTTTTATGCACTTCCGCTGTTTAAATGACATTTTTGTTAATGTTGGCAATTTTTTTCAGAATGAAAATAAGGCCAGTCCAAATTATTTTTTAGATTTTTACAACTACCTCCCCTATCTCTGCAGAGCCCCTTAAAAGCAAAAAAAAAAAATTGGCTTTAGGAAACTTAAATTTTTATGCAAATTTTGAGTTCTCCTGTACCAAAATTCCTCAAAATTCTTCAATTCTGCACTGGAAACAAAGGCTGTTATCATTGACATGGATCTTAAAGTCATGAGTGGATTGAATGAATTTGATTGATATTTACGAGGTCAAAAAAATAAAAAAAATAAATCATAATTCTGACTGCCCATACCATCTTTTTAGGTTGAGAATCTTAAAAATTACCTGATGTGGCCTATTGACTTTTGACAGAAAAACAATTTTCTCATAAGGAGAAAAAAACCCTCCCAGTCAACGCAGACAGTAGGCAGGGTTTCTATAGAGTGCGGTTAGGTGGCTATTCCTGGTCCACAGAGTACAACTAGAGTGTGGCAGAGGTTTCAACATAGAGCAGTTAGGCAGCGATTTTTGCCCACTACCTGTGCTGATGCATCCACCTTCTTTAAGGGGAGATAATTTTAAAACAACCTTTATTGGTCATTTATGGTTTGGCTACTTTTAGAGTATTGGATGGGTGGGAATCAGTAAAATCCAGATTTTTTAGGCTTTTAGCGACAGGGGCACTTAATACAAGGAATCTGGTACAAATGCATCAGGAAATTTTTAAAGTGTGTATAGAGATTATCTGTCTGTGAACTGCTGATATAAATATTTAGGTCTTGGTATATCCTAGCAGTAACTTCCTTTGGCCTTTGGCCTTTGGCCTTTGACCTAGAAAAGTTTGGTCTGGTTTTTTGATCTCACAATGATAATAATTGTTTCAGGTGTTTATAATAGTTAGATTTTTTGATAACAAATTATGACATGAGAAAATATGAAGATTTATGAATGAATTAATAATCCAGGTCAAATTTTTGTACTTTAAGCTGTTTATTGATTATAAGGTGGGCCAGATTAAATGGATTAGTTGAGTATGTTAATAAGATTAAGGAAATGTTTTTAAAAGATGATCCTCATTAGGGTGGGGTACCTATGTAGAATTACAAAACCTACCTGTCTGGCAGCATTTGCCCTAAATATTTAGCTATTCCCTTGGGCTAGTGGGGTGACTGACCAAACTTTTCTAAGATAATAGGCCAATTTGGCTTAAGCCACAATTTTTAGTGACCATTGTGATTTCTCCCCCCATTTCCTCTTTTTTGGTGAAAGGATTACTTTTCAAAATTAGATTGATTGATTGTGCTGTTTCAAGTCAAGCAGCATATTCCAGAAGAGAAAAAGTTATCAAAAAAAAAAAAATATTTTCAAAGTTAGAGCATTATGAAATGTTCTTTGAATTTGGGTTACTACCAGATCTTTTTAAATCAGGGGAAAAATAGATAAAATTATTTTTCTCTAAATTTTGACTACAGTTATTAATTTTTACGTACTTTTTCGTGTAAAATTCCTACCCTAAAAAAGGTAGGTTGTTTAAACTGCTTGTCTGCTTATCACTTCAAAATATTTTTAATTTGAAGGCTTTTAAGATCATTGTGGTTTGAGAAGAAAAGTGTGTTGATGATTAAAATTTCATTGTTTAAATCAATATTTTGTTTGAGATTTTAATAGAAATGAAAATATTTATAACTGTGAGATACCAAAATTTTCCAAGTTTTAAAAATAATATTTATATAAGAATAGCTATATTAAGTAAATATGTGATTTTTATGTTACTATAAATGAATTGTTGACAAGATAAATAAATTAAATATAGATTACATAATTATAAACAAATCATATTTTGTCATGTATTAACATTATATAATGTACATTAATGGTATGTGATAATATTAATTAGTCATGACAGGTGTAAATTATTTGGTAACATGGTGGTAGAGAATTTTCAGTGATTCATTTTCAGGGTTTTTGCAAAATGATTCTATTTTTACTGGTAATTTGATTTGTTGAAACTCTGTTTTTATTGTAGGTATAAGGTTTACAGAATTCATCCTTATAGGCTCTTTTCACTTTAATTGCCACTTACCTTAATTTTGTTTGAAATCCTTAAACACCCCCCCCTCAAACTCCTGCTAATACAAAGCTTGACAAGATCAATGATAAAAAAATTCTTGGACAAAAACAGCAATTTGATATCGAGACATTTAATCTAGCGGAGGAAAACTACAATTGTATGAACTATTTTGAAAGAAAGAATTTGAATTTTTTAATCATTTCTGGACATTTAAACCAATTTCTGTGAGATATTTCTGGTCCAAAGTGCATCATTTTGGTGGATGGATGTGGTCCTTCAAGTTTGACATAGAGTCTGATTTTAAATAGGAGAAATTAGACAATGGAAAGACCAGTTACTCTATAGTTTATTTTTTCAATTCTTAACAATAAAAAAATAGGAGATGTTCCATGATTGTTCATGAATCCACCAAATGACAGTCGAATTTCAACTTCTACAGGTCCAATAATTCACCGAATTCCATACAAAAATGGAAACAGTGAGTGTATAAGGCCCCAAAATAGAAAAAGCACTATTTGTTTGCAAATGTAGAAAGTAGGCAAATGTGTTTATTTTGCCAACTGACCAACCTGTTTTTTGTGGCTGTCAGTGGGCTTTAGGGTTTTCCCCTAATCTTGAATTTTGGGTGGTGAAAAAACAGAGTGTATAGCTGCTTGCCTATTTGGTTAATTCTGAAGCCTGACATTTCAGCATTGAAAAATGTACAGCAATAAATCAAGAAAAAACAATAAAATTACTTTCTGCCCTATTAAACAAAATAGTAAAAAATCTATGAAAGTGATTGCTTCTACATGGTGTTTACAAGTACCTGATGGTCAATGTTACTGGTCAGTAGTGGCCAGAGGGATCTTGTTGGGTGAAGATTAATTATGTGTGATGTGGCCTGACAGCTATCTGTAACATCATTTCAAGTCAAATTAGTATCAAAGTTGTCATCCATTCGAAAATGAAATTAAACAGCTGGATCATGTGGAATTCTCATATTGGTCACATTTCCATACATGTATTATTTCTAAACATTCCAGTACACAGCATTTCCTGAAATGCACCATCCTTACAGAATTTTTTGGACTATAAGTCAAGACCTTTTTTTCTTAAAGATGGATGTTTTCCCATCATCAGTCTGTGGGGAAAATTAGACCAGTAGTTTTTTGTATGAAAAACACTACAAGTCTGACCTCAGATATTGCTGGTGAAATTTGGAGAAAGCTGGAGAAGTTTC
The DNA here is from genome assembly GCA_032357055.1 of Geukensia granosissima. Lineage (NCBI taxonomy): Eukaryota > Metazoa > Mollusca > Bivalvia > Mytilida > Mytilidae > Geukensia > Geukensia granosissima. The sequence goes on from JAULBM010022758.1 coordinate 9,467, forward strand.
ATCAGCTCTGGAGTTTTTTAAACTTAAAACATAAAGTTTTGTATAAAATTTAACAATTGAGCTTGACCTCCCAGATTGCTGGTGAAATTTGGAGAAAATAGGAGAAAATAAGAATAAGTGATGAATATGCACAAGACTATTCTGTGATTCGGCCATTAGTATGCACACAGCCTCATGATTTTAGCTATAATTAAGCAAATGCCCATGAGATTGGCTTCAAGTGTGATAACTGCTTCATAATTTTGGCTATCAGTAAGCAAAAGTCTCATAGGTTTGGCTGAAAGTATGCTCACAGCCTCATTAGTTTAGCCATAAGAGTGCACTAATGGCCTCATGAGTTTGGCTATAAGAGTGCACACATGGCCTCTTGATTTTTAGCTATAAGTAAGCAAATGCCCCCAAATTTGGCTATAAGAATGCACACAACCTCTTGAGATTGGCTTCAAGTGTAAAAAATGCTTTAGAATTTTGGCTATAAGTAAGCAAAAGTCTCAAAAGTTTGGCTGTAAGTATGCTCACAGCCTCATGAGTTTGGCCATAAGAGTGCACACATGGCCTCATGAGTTTGCCTATAAGTATGCACACAGTTCCATAAGTTTAGCTATAAGTGTGCACACAGTCTCATGAATTTGGCTATAAGTATGCACACAGTTCCATAAGTTTGGCTGTAAATGTGCACACAGCCTCATGAGTTTGGCTATAACGATGCACAGTTCTCCTGTAAGTTATATTGATACTCCAGTTATATGATTTTGCGTGTTAGGGAACTTCATTATAAGGAGTTTAAGCAAAGACCAAGTATGGGTGGGAGATAGATTATTTTCTGAGTATTTTGTACTTATTAAAGTTGTTGACATCTGTTACTTAAGTGGCCAAAACTTGACCTTTTTTACTGCCGTCTTGCTTTGATGTAGATTTTACTCATTATTACAGATTGTAGATGTATTTTTGTTTTGGACTATTGTCTTTTTTACTAGTGATATTCCATTTATTTATTATAATTGAAAATTGATCAATTTTTAAAACATGTATTTTCAATAATCAAAAATGAGAAAAAAGTACCAATATCAATAATATGTTCACTGGTCATTTTTTTTATGCTAGAAATTTTGAGAAAATACCCCCTATAACTACAAAAGTATACCTTCATATTATACCAAATGCAAAATTACAGAGCGACAGTGTACATCAAATGCACTTGGTTATCATATAGGCCAAGGATACAGGAATAAACTCGATTATACATTTCTATGTAAACATGCATGGTCAGGTACTAAAACACATAATAAATTTTTTTAAAGTATTTCTTTAAATGCCAAATTTATTGAGAAAACAAAAAACCCATTCCTAATTAAATATTTTAATTGAGACATGTTGTCCCATTATTCTGATTTTAATCGATTTTCATTTTCGTACAGATTACTACCACCAAATCCATCTTTAAATCAAGCAATTTCTGATTAATGGATTATGCCCACCGGTGGCTCCTGCTTGGTTTTGTTGCTGCACTATAAGTTTTTTGTTTTGTGACTTCGTTTTGTGGAACATTCACATACCAGGAACAATTCTCAAATGATGTGGTATAATGATTAGCGTGCTTGCCTCGAGTGCGGAAGGTCGTGGGTTGGATTCCCGGCCGGGTCAAACCAAAGACATTAAAATTGGTATATGCTGCTTCTCCGCTAAGCACGCAGGAGTAAGAGCATAGACTGGTCCGCCCAGAGTCAAAATAGTGTGTCTGGGTAAAGTGGCACGTCTTCCTGTGGACTTGCTTTCATGAGCTAGCATGTTAAAAATCCGGCTCAGCATGTCGATCTAGTACAAAGCTGGGTTCATTCATT
>JAULBM010022769.1:0-11307 GCA_032357055.1 Geukensia granosissima
TAAAAAATAAGAGTTGCTGGGCTATTTTAACACCAAACCCCGACCGTATGTTTCTGTACCATTTCAAAACATATTGCTATTATATATTCTTTACAATGGTTTCGTTTGAGTTGCTTTATTTATCAAGGCTACTACGCTTGAGTTGATTTTGTACACAATATACGCTTATCTGAAACATTTTTAGATGTTCTACAAGCTTTGAGCTTTGGCGCCATGTTTTCGGAAAGTATGGAATATCTATTTATTAACCCCAGTGTAGAATACCCATGTCAGAGATAAAAAATGCATAGTTCTAAGAGACAAGATAAATTTGAAACAAACTTCAAGATAAAACGAAAACAAAAGGAACAAAGGCTTTGGTACATCATCCTTAAACTATTATCCGAGCAGACGTTAACTAATTGTTGTAACACCAGTAACACGTTCATCACTAGGTGAGATACATGGAAGACGAACATTTAAAAAAAAGAGTATAATATTGACTTTAACATAAAAATTTGTTTATATATTTTATGCAGATAGAAGAAAAAGAATGGATAGAATGTTGTATACAGTCACAATTGTATTTCATGTAAGATTAATAAGGCTCAGCTAAAAAACAAAACGATGACACAAAAACAAAACACAAACACCACGAATTCCTTTACTCAACAGGAAAAATTTCTAAATGCATTGTAAACTTAATCACCCCAGACAAACTCAGTATCAAATTACAAGTATAGAGTCAGATAACATAAAAATTCAGTCCAGGGTAATTTTTATATGATTTATTTTCTTCAAAAGTTCGTATAAACAGATAAAATAAAAATTCAGTCCATGGTAATTTTGATATGACTTATTTTCTTCTAAAGTTCGTATAAACAGACGAACTCGTCTATCGTTAATAAAAGGACGATAAACGATCAATAATTTCATTGAATTAGAAGCTAAAATGATATCAAATAGTAAAGGTTTTTTTCTAAATAGAGCTAGATTGACACATAAACTAATCAAGAAGGCATATGTTTCTTTGCGGTTGAAGTTATCAATCCAAAAGTTTAACGTTTGATAACACGATCTTGCCGGCCGGTTTGAAATGTTCGTTTTTGCAGGTGAGACAATCATTTTCCTTTTATAGAGTGGCGAAGTTTTGTAAGACAAGCTGACTGCTTTTCCGCCTGGATGTTTTTTTTCTGAAAGATAGATGTGCAGGATTCCGTTGAAACTAAGTTTGTTAATTTCTGGTCATGTGGGGATAAGATATAACCCTTTAAATACCAGGCCTATAAGAAGAAGTCAAAATGCTATTTTTTGATAGGGGTTTTCCTAAGGTAACAGCTTACCCTATCAATTCAGAGTATATTTGGTTTCGGTAAATTAAAACGGCTAGACAAACTTCCAAAATCAAAAATTAGATTGAAATGTTGAGAAATTATTTCCATAGTTGTGTGTTTGTTTTTTAGGTTTTTAATGTACAGTAAGTGTTACGTTTTAATTTTATCCGTTTTGTTCAAGTTCTCGAAATAAGGTTTATCGAAATTCCTTCGCTGTCCTCGTTCAATTGCAATAGCTGTTAAAATTTGACAAATCTAAAAAATTCCAATTATAGAGAAAGAGAAAAAATGATAATTTTAAAAGCGAAAAGAGGTATAATCGATAGAATAACACCCATACACACACAAAAAAATCCGTACTCATCATGTGATAAATATTCAAAATGAACTTTGATATCAGAAAATTCAATGAACAAATTGTTCCTTAATTAAGTATTTTATATCATATTTTATAGTTTGTCTACGGACTATACACATACGAAATTTCATGTCCACAATTAGGACATTGGAAATTAAGAGCGTCATCAATTTGTACTGACTTCAACAAGTATAGTTTTTTGTTTCACTACGATATGTTCTTGCCTGATGGATACAGTAAATGAGAGTCAAGTGGAAAATTGCAATGGACCAAGATATGAAATTGAAGGTAATGTGACATTTATAAAGGCGGCTAGACATATGCAAATTTAATCTACATGTAATTAACAGACAAATCCTGCGAAAATTCAGTAAATAAAATTTCAACTGCCAAGTGCATATCGTCTGCATCTTACACGTCTACGGCCTTGTTGCTGACACCAAAACTAATCAAAGTAGATATATTTCTTCATGCTCCATACACTTAAGAGTTTTTATGGTCGATACTACGACCTCTTGGTCTGAAAAAGGTGAAGACGGATCATTTACCTGAATTAGAGTTTACGGACTCCACGACGGGTGTTGCGTACCCTTCCGGAACAAGTGATTCCATTCCTGGTGTTCACAGGATTTCGTGAGTGATTTCCCGCTTTGAAACGATTTGCGACTATCTCAAAATAGACATCAAGTGAAGTTTGACCCTGTGAATTTCACGACAGGTGCTGCGAGCAAGACAGTATAAGCTTACTCTTCTGGAGCACCTGAACGCCCTCCTGTTTTTTAAGGAATTGACCTCACGGAACACATGAATACATTTCCGGTATTTTGGGTTCAGTTTTGCTCAGATTTATGAAACCATTTTTGTTTCACTACGATATGTTCTTGTTATTAAATGCATTAAATCGTCATTTAAGTAATTAACTGATTTTTTTTCTTCTGCATGTGTCTCCGATCTGCTAAATCCCTAACATTTAATATGAAAGCATATATAGAATAGACTCATCGAGGCATTTATTTCCATTGTTACCCGATAATATAATTAAAAAACGGCAAGGTTACTAAATTTTATTCTGTTGCAAAACAGGATACAAGACAACCATCAATAGAGGATTTTTCAACAGGAAACGGTGTTCAAGTGATCGATTTCAACCAATAACTTTTGGAAGTAGCGGACAGAACAATTGCCTGTTTAAAACATCCAGATGTTCTGAGGAAGGACAGATTGCCTATAATACTGATGAGAACTCATCGTCTTTAGATATAACTTGTATATGTGATTACACAAATGGATTCGCATTAGCTAATATAACACAGAAAAACAAATGTTTTTGTGTTCCATCCCGAGAAGACTGCAGTTGCTTTAAGAAAAAGTGTCTATCGGATGAAATTCTAACACAAGGTACGTAAAATATGTGGTTATATATAGTCAAGACCAAAAATGATGTCTCAGATATTTTGAAAAATCTGACAAATGCTAAGTTTCCAACATGGCCATCTACGAAAGAAAAGTATTTTTCCCTCCGAATAGCAACGAACGGCTATCGTCGAAGTTACACTGGCAAAAATAGAGTACGTGAGTTTCATTTCAACCGACATGAATTAAAACAATATGAAGTGTGGCATGGTTGTCCACGAAATATCCATTCAAATAACAGTAGAAATTAAACAGATAAAACGGAAATTACCTAGTAAATATGTATTGTTTTGATAATTAGCAAAGTATACGTACAATGAAGTCAACTCGAACGTCACTTGAAATGAACATGAACTTTACACGAGTTTAACGTGTCAATCCCTTCAAATGAATTCCACGCAAAATTGTTTCTTGATGTTCATTTAAAGGATCGATTTATATGAATTCAACTTGAATTTTTAAAATGAGACTATTGTTACTATAGGTAGATATTAGGAAACAAATGCCCATCCCTTTTGATATTTAGGCAAATAATACGTACTATGAAGTCAACTCGAACGTAAATTATCGTAATGACGAATTTAAGACTTTTAATGTTATTTTGTAGCAATAAAAATATTATACGTAACGAGAACTATATTATAGGTTTTTCGAAATATGGCTAGGTGGATGTAACATTAAATTCCTGTTTAATGGTCCTGTTTGTGTGATCTGAGTTTAGGAACGACTTTTTAATTATAATTTCAGTCATATCGTGACGCTCGGTTTTATATGTCGATGGACAAAATAACTGACGTTGCCATTTATAATTGACAAACGTTGCCATACGATTCGTAGGACTAGTGCACTATTTTCTGTTGAAGCCGGAAGCAAATATTTAGGTGACATTTTATAATGGTAGATACAGAAAAATGAAAACTCCAAAAGCATTCGATTACAATCTCGCAAGACAAGAGTAATCAATAACAATTTTCTATAAATATTTAGTACTGTATTGTGAAAATTGCGATAAGCACGTATGCAATGAAGAATAATTTTTTGTGAAATTCAGCGAAGACAATGTCAATATGAGTGCAAAAAGTTCATTTAAAAATATTATTTCTGTTGTTATCTGTTACATTTTCTGCCGGACGATACAGTAGCGCCACTATTTATTCGCCCTTTCTACCGTTTGTCATTACTACCATAATTTTAAACACTCGAGATTTAACATCGGTTAATAAAGTTTAACCACACCTGGTTGCATTTCAGTCTTTACGAAACTCGTATAACCTAGAGTTGTTTACGATCAGTGGTCAAAGCTTACAGGGTCTTATTTTATAAAAAACATTTCCAACTTCCTTGTAAACTTTATAAAATTACAATTCTTTTATAAAGTTTGTCATCTATTTAGTTTTTATGAAATTCTTGAAAGCCATTGTCAAAACTCAAAATCAAGGAAATAAGGTCAAATTTAGGGTCTTTACGAAACTCGTATATTTCGCATAAAAATAATAAATTGACACTTTATTTCATCATTTTAAGATTTCAGTGCTATAAAATGCACAATATTTTATAGAATACAGTTACCAACGCTATTACTTTCCTTTTAAAACATCTCAATCGTTATTTTAGTCAGGTTTAGGCGGTAGGAATCAACAAATAGGGTTTTAAAATTTCAGCTTTCACTCTTTTACTTTATTTCTATTACCACGATCAAAAAATTCTGTTTTGACGCTGAAATGTCATTTGATTGATAATTAAGTATTATATATAAAACTGACATTTAATTACAACAAGAAATTTAATATCAACACATTTTTATCATATAAATACATGCATTATCAATACCAAAACAAATGTAAAAGAAGTGTACACAAAGCGTTGAAGGAAAGGAAAATATACCGAAATTAGATAACTGTAACATTAAATTGATTACCAATGTAATGTTTCATATAAAATATCATCAATTAAATTAAATGGAATAGACACAAAATAAAATATGTTCAGATTAAATCCCCAAAATGGATAAAAAAGGGGAAATTTGAAGTTTAAAAACCTATATTTTATAATTTTTGGAAACGGAATTCGAAGATACCAAAGGGGCAAAAATTAATCGTTAAGTCTGAAGATGACAACATGGACAAGGCCATGGCCAAGAAAATGAAACAAAAGACAAATATAAAACACACAAAACTACACTGCAAACTAAAGCTGATGTAACACGAACCTTACAAAAACTAGGGTGAGTTCAGGTGCTCCGGAAGGGGTAAGCAACTCCTGTTCCCCTAGTGGCACTCTTCGTGTTACACAGGACTCAAAGCCAGTGTATAATCACAATCGATGTTAGTCACAGCCGGTATAGGAACGGATTTGTATTCATGACAGTCGGAAGATATCCATTGTCATCTGCGAAATGGATATTTCGTACCGGTCAACTAAATCATGATGGCGTCCAAAAAACTTCAAGAGTGATGACTCTAATCTTTCCCTGAGAAAACTGTGACTCAGTAGCTTTCTAGTCAGCTGCAACCCTCTATCAATAATACTCTGATAGGAAGCAAAAGTCTGGAGTAGCGTATCGAGAGGTATACACTCCGTTTGCAGGTTATTATTTTTGCCACAACTTTTCTATCTGAGCTTAAATCAATACAACTAGACATGAGTTGGAAAGACATTATGTAAACCTCTCTAGTGATACCAAACAGATGTACTTTTATGTTCCGGGAACGTATCTATAATTAACTTTGAAAATGGAAAATGGTGTAAAACTAAATTTGCAAAAATATCGCACGAGGCCCTGAAAAGACCCTCATATCACAAATGCGTTCCAAAATTTTTAATGTTAACATGTTTTTTATTAATAATATGTTTTGGGAGACAAACAAAATTTTTCACATAGGGCTGTTGGGGGAGGGGCGGTTAACGGCAAGCTATCCTGGACCACGGACTATAAATGACTATGTTATTTGTTATTAGCATTCTGATAAATTTTGGTACTTAATGACTCATTTATATATATCTTTTCTCTGATATGCTTTACTGTGCATCTTTTACTATTAATTATATTTTCATTTTTAAAAAAACAAAGGTATGTTTAAATATCAGATGTCTTACGGTTAATGTATTTTATTTGATATCACGTTTGTTCTTGCCACGATGTGGCTGAAATATTACCGACGTAGCGTTAACATTAGTCAATCAATTAATTTAATTATAGATTTCCAGTTAGTATTTTGAATCGAATGCTATAGCTATTTTCATATGTTAAAATGTATATAAACCTATATCTTCTATAAAAACAGTAAAGCAACAAACAGGCTTTTCGCATCCATCTCTTTAACTTCTCAAGATTTTTTAGATTATTTCTTTTATATTTTCGCAGACCCGCAGTAAACAGTTATGGTGATACAAGCAGCATCTCAGAATTAACAAGTATAAACCAGCCAAATGTCAGAGGTTTGTTCATAGTTGGTAGTGCACTATCAGAGGAATGTTCAGAGATTGTAGTCTACTACCAGAAGTATGTTCAGAGTTCGCAATGTATTGTCAGAGTTATGTTCAGAGTTCGAAGTGCACTGTCAGAGCTATGTTCAGAGTTCGTAGTGAACTGTCAGAAGTATGTTCAGAGTTAATAGTGTTCTGTCAGAGGCATGTTCAGAGTTCGTAGTGTGTTGTCAGAGGTATGTTCAGAGTTCGTACTGTACTGTCAGAGGTATGTTCAGAGTTCGTAGTGCACTGTCAGAGGTATGTTCAGAGTTCGTAATGTACTGTCAGAGGTATGTTCAGAGTTGGTAGTGTACTGTCAGAGGTATGTTCCGAGTTCGTAATGTACTGTCAGAGGTATGTTAAGAGTTCGTAGTGAACTGTCAGAGGTATGTTCAGAGTTCGTAGTGTGCTGTCAGAGGTATGTTCAGAGTTTGTAGTGTACTTAATGTTAGTCTGACTGTTATAAGAAACGCATAATGTATGGTACTTTGTACTATAAATGTATTGTTAGGAGTGAACAGGCGATTAACTCTCAAGTACCATTGTGAAATGCCCTTCATTTACATGAGTTACAAGACATAATAATAAACCCAGTCTTTTAATATTTCATCTTAGAATTTAACAGCATTTACCACGGAAACCTATAAATGGCACCAGGAAAAAATTCTATAACATCATTCTTATCTTAATTTAGTATTTCATTACTGCCATATATCTTTCCTTTATCCCAAATTAAGGATGTTGTAAATATCAGAGAGACTGCATTTCAGCCACATCTTCTTTTCTCACATGATTGGTACCTCATTTGCAAGGTTCTTATTTTGGTTAGATCTAATATGTCCTTTTACTATATTTGGATCACATTCCTCCGGTGGGTGGCTCTACAACTGAAGATTCGTGTTAAATCGTTTAAAGAAATGCCCAGTATTGCGATATTAACACCATATGAAGAACAACGACAAATATGTATTTTAGCCTTAAAGATATGTTCATCCGTCATTTCATAAGCTTTTGTCAACAATTTTTCGTCTATAGTCAGTCGTCTGTTCGTTAATATCTTGTGCTGGATGCATTGAAGCGAAGAAATATTAATTTTGTGGCCAATCCTTCATCAAACTGACCAACAGCGGGCGACTCAGTAAACGATAGGATGCGACGACTAAAACAAAAAAATCTTTAAGGCAACGCTGCATTGGTTAAAATTAAACATGTTCTTGATGTTTATTATGAGAGACTTTTTTGGTGACGATCTGTTATTCAAGATGTCCCTCAAATCTAGACTTAGTTTAACATATGACAAGTTTAACAAGGGTCACATACATAAAAAAGTGCTTTTCTATTTTAGAATCACCGATCACCGAATAAATTCAATCATACATTACACATCTGCATAAAAAATGACAACGAAATAGCATTAAAATGAAGATGTAATCTACTAAGAAATACATACAAAAGATTTCTGATTTAAAACAATAAAACGGATAAAAACAAAATACAACATACAATTTTCATGGAGATCCAAACAAGAATAGTTACTATGGTGATGATCTGTCATGAAAGATTGAAAGGTACTTCTTGGTCTATTGACTTACTGCTTTGATCTCATCTGTCATGTCTGTAGAGTTAACTTTTATAATTTTGGAAACATGAAAATATTCAAGCATTTTATAAGGCAGGACGCTGTTTTTATGCACTGGAAAAACAAATTGAACAATTCAACCAGATGTAAAGTAAATTTTATATATTTAAACTATTCACTGGTGTACTAATACTTAAAATATATGTTATACTTATATAAAAGTAGAACAATACAACCTTTATTTTTATGCAGATAATGGATTGATGGCTTCTGTTGCGATTGTTGCATTGCTCCTATTTTTAATTGGTAAGCTAACAAATCATTTGTCGCCTATTTTTGAATACAACGATAATCTAAAATCTAGTAGAAATATATATGCCAGAAAAACAACAACCACATCTGACATAAGTTAAGAAAATTATTCAGAAGCCAAATGTAAGTTTGTGTAAAATGCTTTTATTGATTTGCTTTCTTCAGAGACTGTAGTGACAAAAATAGGAACAGCAGTCAAAATTTTATGAATTCCTAGTTATTATCATAGATCAAATGAAAGATTCAATTCTTCTCATAAGGAACTCTGATTAGCCAGTATAAAGATGGTAATCATGGAATTTTAAAATTTAATACCTTATCTATAGAAAAAGGGCAACGAGAGAAGGGTCTGACAAATGGGACATTCGATAGACATTACAATCTCGGGAAACAAGGCGATATTAAGATACCTTTAAGGATGTAAAAGATATGTCATTTAATCGCTAAAATCAGAATTCGATGGAACTTAATACGTCCAACTAGGATGATTCCTTGTTTTGTGAACATTTAGACATCACATTTTTCAGCTATGACCGGATGATTTAATTGATCTTCATTGATTTACACATATTCCATTATTGTCTATGAACTATTTGCACTGCTTGAGTTAGATATTGCAAATAGATTTACAAACGACCGCAAGGTAAAAGAATTTTACAAGCACATCTCAGACAACCAAATCACTTAACTTGAATAGAAGAAACATAATACAAATATGTTGTAAAAATCAAACTATTTCTATTTTAGCTATATTTGTACTTGTTCTATTATATGAGGAGAAATTTGACAAAGAAATACAGAAATTTTTATGCAGGAGTAAGTTGTTCCAGTTACTTGAAATTAATTCTCCGATACCGATTTTTTATTTTTGTTTTTTTAAGAACCAGAAAATAAGAAGCTGTGAAGTTTTTTGCCATAATAGCTGACATTGGATGATACAGCTTTCCTTCTGGAGCACGTGAGACTCTGCAAAATCACATGTCATATGTGCCTGTCTCAAGTCCGGGATTGTGGTCATATGTTTGTCTTTGTGTTTAATGTTTTATAACATGTACATTTTTGATAATATTCAACATGTTCAAGTAAGAGCAGTATTTTCTTAACGCATACACGATTTTTCATTATTTGGTGTGATTAAGAGCTTATCACAATTATACTTCATAATAATTATAAATAATTATAATAAATAAATAATTAAAAAATGTTAATCAAACAAATGCATGTATTTCATTGCGGTATTGCTTAAAACAAAGGGAATATTGTTGCCTATGAATGTAAACTTGTCCTTTACCATTTCTAAAATAATTATCGTGTTAACATTTTTACATTTGTTGAAACCTACTGTCTGAAAAAAAATATTTAAATAAATGACAAACACTAAATGTGACTTTGTAAACCCAGCTTACGTAAAAGAGATCATGGTTTTGATCTCTCCCATGGGTATTTTACACTGGACTTTCAAACCAGGCCAACTAGGCATAGTACAATACAGAAGAGGACATTGCAGTAAAGTTTAATTTGCAATATATTGATGTTGATTTACTCTTTTGTCATCACCTGACCCTTTTCAATTAGTGTAATCGTCAATCACAGTTAAAGCATTTTAAACTGCTGAAATATATTAGTACCACTGAGTCTAGGAAAAAGTCTCTTTGTGAATATCATAGAATGTCATTTGTCTATAATGTTGTGGCAGCCAATATTGCATATTGTGTTCACACTTTTCAATATCAACTTATAAATATTGCTTATCATCAACGAAAAAGAAAAAAAGAAACGATTAATGATAATGGTACATGTAGCACAAAAATGAAGGCTATGAAATTATAAAAGCTTTAATAAGTTGTTGCTTGCCTGGAAAAGTCATAGTAAATGAGCAGCAGTTTTAAAGCATGATAATAAAAAAACCTACTCATTTTGATGTAGCACAAATTATAGATATCCATGTATATTGCATTCTAACTGTGGTTTATTCATGCTCAAAATTAATGTATGACTAATTAATGCGTCTGTATAAACAAATTAAATTACGTCAAAATGGGTGACAAATTATGGAAATAAAATGTATGGTGTATTGACATGATTCAATGTAAATTAATAGCGATGTAACTTGTTCCTTTACCAAGACTTATACTAAATTCCCTATTGTTTGGTTATTTCCCCAGAAAATTAGGTTTATCAAAGCAGTTCATATTCCAAGAGAAGCCATCATTTTGTTACGTATTTTTAAAGCTAGTTTTTGCAATAATCGATAAAAATCGCAAAGAAGTATTTGTATGGTGAAAAGATAGGCATATCGACACGCCCACACAGATTAGGAAGACACATATTTGAGTACCTTGTTGACCCTTACTTTTCCAAAAAAGTAATCTGGAAACGTGTTTTCAAAATGACATTTCAAAAATTATTTACTAATAACATTGTTATTATATTGACAAGCGAACTTGTAAAATATTTTTTTTATTTCTATAGACAAGGAAAAAACCGTACAGACAGCGAATGATGACGATAGAGACCAATTCTTTGACCATAGTGTCGAAACTGAAATTATTACTCCACAATTAAGAACTACAACGGACGAAATTAAAGGTCAGGAATCTTTAAACACGTCAGAAGGTTCAATACCATCTCTGTATATGGATACGCATGATTTTTAATCAGATGTTAATGAATTAACAGGATTGACTTCATTTAAGAACATAAGAGCGATTATTGAAAATGAACATAAAGATAATCAGGCTACCCAACCATTTTGTAAGGGTTCATCCGGAATCTGCAATGTAATTTTAAATAAGGATAACAAGTATGAGACACCTATAAGAGAATCTATAAAGTCTGATGTAATAGAAACATTTCAACAGGAT
>JAULBM010022780.1:0-11306 GCA_032357055.1 Geukensia granosissima
GATTATACATTGTATGTTCATCTCTTAAGGTCAGAATAATAAATTTTGAATGTTAAAATAAGATTTATTCTTTAGTCCCATGAATGTTTACCAGAAATTTTTCAAAAATTTGAAGAAATATGTTGTCATGAACTAAAAATAATCTGGATTATATATTGTATACTCATATCTAACCCGTACATGAAATCTCCATGCTTTTTGTGAATTTCCGTACATTTCCCTGGAAAACTAAGTGTTTATATGGAATATTATGGACTTTTCTCCGATGTCATCAAAATTCGGAAAATTCTCCACAAATCTCTGTGGAGAGAGTTAAATTCTCCATAAATCTCTGCGGAGGGCATTCTTATGATAACTTAATTTTGTGGAGAACTGAGGAAAATAGAACCCTAATAAAAAATGCATGGAATGCAAACTTGGAAATTTGTGGAGGTTATGTCCAAATATGGAAAAGTGGGGAATTTTTGTTTTTAATTTAAGTGACTTGAACAATCAACTCCGAACTTATCACTTTGTTCAAAAATTTACTACTGGTTTTTCAGAAAATTGTGTATGTAATAACTGAATATGAGAAAATTGTGTCTGCAACATTATTATGATTGTAGCTTCGCATACTTTTCAGTACAAGGGTACATGTATGTAAAGATTTGTAAGGTTTTCTGGGAACCTGGTGTCTCGTCTGCTATCAGTTTGTCAATTTGTACTAGAAACTTGTATGCAAGGTAATATGATCTTATGTCTAATAGGACCCAAGGACTGAAGATATTTGAAAAAATGCAAATTCTAACAATGTAGTCAATGAAGCGTAAAATGTAGGTCCAAGACTACAAGTGGTACCTGATACTTGCTCCCTCATTGAAATACAAGATTACATGATCCATAATGTCTAAAGCAACATAAAGAATCAAACAAGATGTTAATTCTAACACAAGTCAATGAAGCATAAAATGTAGGTCGCACTGATCTAATTTGTACCTGATACTTGCTCTTTCTTTGAAATACATCGATATGCAAGATAATATCATCCCTATCTATAATACTACCAAAGATATTAAAAAAGAAATTAATTACCAAGAGTCAGTGAAGTGTAAAATATAGGTCACAGTGACCAAAAAGGTACTTTATACTTGCTTCCACACCATGATACATCTGTAAACAAGATTGCATGATCCTTTGTTTAATAGTATCCATGAACTAAAAAATCTAAGACTCTCACAATTAAATACAGCATTTTTATAAATAGAGCTTCATGCCTTGTCCCCAGTTTGTCTTACATGTACAGGTTTTGCACTAACTGCTGTTAGAGACAAAACAATTGACTGTGAGAAAGTTTTAAATATTTCATAAATAAGAAAGTGTGTCTTTTAGCAGGCACTAAGAATTCATGTTAATATTAAACCTAGTTGCCAGGAACTTTAATCTGATGTAAAAATGAACCTGTGTCAATGAAGCATTAAATTTTGGTCAAGGTGACCCAAAATTGGGCAAATTGGGGGAATACTGACAAATTCCCAAAGACTCATTCACACACGCAGCATTATTATAGGACATTTAGTACAGGATAACTTAATTCAGACATTGACAGACTTCTTAGGGAGCATTCACAAATAAAGCTACATGATGAACAATGGTAGGACACTTAGTACCTTAGGACTATACTGAGATGTAAAAGTAATCATGAGTCAATGAAAAGTGAAAAGTAGGTCACAGCTACCAATGTACCTAAAATAAATGGAACGCTGAAAGTTTCCAAAAGCCGCAAACACTCAACATAGACCTATAGTCCAAAATTTACAGTACTCTGATGTACATGTAAATAATAAGAGTACACAAAGCATGAAATGTACAAAATGTAGTAAGAGGGACCTAATTTGGGATGGTGTCACACTCCCAAAGCTGCATTTACACTCTATTTAAGCAACATGATGGTAGAACACCTACAAAATAAAGTTCCTGAGAACTAAACTTGGATGTACATTTGTAAAAGTGAATATGATTCTATGTACAGTACAGAAAGGGTGTTACCGTGATGAATAATAAATAATTGTAAGTGGTACTGCTATAACTTTTTTCTTTTTGTCTTTTCTTCTTAACATACTTTTTTCTTAGTTTAGAGTGTTAGTATCAACACCCTAAATGCAACAAAAAAGGAAGAAGATTGGTAAATCAGAAAAAAAGTTACAGCAGTCCTACTTATATTAAGGTGGTTCCACTATCTTGGTGATTTATCACTGTAACACCCTTTCTGTACTGTAGCATGAAATGTAGCTCAAATACATACAATTTACATACAATGTATGTATGAGACTAACACTAAATGCCCAAACAGTATAAAAAGAGAAGATCTGGTATGTATATAATCATTGAAAATATAATATATATATTAATATATATATAACTGTGAACTTTAAATGAACACAAGTCTATGTAGCATGAAATATAGGTCAAAGAGATGTACAATGTGTAAGGGTAACACTAATTGCCCCAACCACTTTGAATTAATTCATATTTTTGTCAATGTGCAAAATTCATAAAGCTAAAACTTGGATGCTTTGAAAGACACTTTATTCTTCTTATGCAAGCATTTTCTGGGCATTGTCATGCTTTTAAAATTGGCAGTTTCTTATGTTTTTAAAAACCAACATTTCCCCCAAAAATTATCATTTTGTCAATATTACAACTTTTAACAATGTTTGACTACAATTACAATGCTGTTATGCAGATTACAATTTTTTAGCTTAGGCCAATCCAAATTAATCCCTAGTTCTTCGGATTCGCTCGCCCTTTAATTTGAATATTGAAAAATAAAAGTTTTTTGGCCTTTTCCATTTTTATCAAAATTTCTGGCTTCATTTTCTAACAAATTAACAATTTTAAAAATAAAATGTGATCGCTCGCTCCTTTCTTTCAGTGAAATTGTGCAATTTTAAGGAGAAAAATTTGATCGCTCGCTTCTAAATATCAAATTGAATGAAAAATAAAAATGCCTTCCCCCCAAACAATTTAATGCCTTCTGTCACAAAATTGAGTTTGAGAGAAAAAAAACAAATAAAAAAAATTTGCTTGCTCGCTTACCTTTTTTCAGTCAATTTGTCCAAGAACAAGGAATTAATTTGGAGTGGCCTTATACATGTATTTACTTTTTAGTATACATGAGACAATCTTGAAATCTAGAAATTGTTTTTGTGTTTTTTTTGCCAAGTTTAGGCCATTTTCTTTCAAATTGAGAAAATTTTTGAAAAATATTTAAAAATAAAATTTCCCTGCCTGTCCACTACTATGTATTTGAAAAAAAAAATAGATGAGAAAGTAGGTATTAATTACATCCTACACCATGTAGTAAAAATGGCAAAGTTCCATCAAACAGGCAGTTGTTATCCAATAGCAATCAAATTGCTTACAATGCACGCCCAGCTATATAAAGCTACAAAAATGTACCTACCAAATTTCAGATCAATCTATGCAGTGAGTGCAGAAATTTTTGTGATGAACATTTTCTCTATTAAATGTATTTCATGAATTGATAATGGCAAAGTTCCGTCAAACACAAAGTTGTTATCCGATAGCAACCAGAATGACTTGCAACATATGCCCCTCCTATATAAAGCTACTGTACATATCAAATTTCAGATCAATCCTTGCATTTAAAGCTGTTAAGAGATTTTTGTGATGAAAATTTTCTCTTATGTATCTTTGTAGAGAAAATGACAAAGTTCTGTCAAACAGGAAAGTTTTATCCCATAGCATCCAAAATTGCTTACAACAAATACCCCATCTACATAAAGTTACATACCAAATTTCAGATCAATCTATACAGGGAGAGCTGAGAGTTGAGAAAGTTTTAAATGGATGGAATGACAAACAGACGGACGGACAAGGTGATTAAGTGGGTGTGTAATCAATCTTTCTCCTTGATATTTGGTATACTAGCAATACAAGGTGTCTTATTTCCTCTATCTATATACACAACTGGTTCCAGTAGTAGCTCTGCTGGTATTAGTTTGAGCTCACTCTTCAAGTTAATATTTTGGAGATGATTTACCCTACCATTAATAAATGCAGACACTGAATAAGTATTACACACAGCAAATACATGCTCATTGGCATCCATTAAGTAGTAGTCAACTTGCACTATTTCCTCTCCATTTTCAGTTTTCTTCTCTAGTCTTAAAGTGTAGGAATTCCTTTTATGAACTCTGGTACAATCCTTACTATAGAAAATGTACTGATATCTCATGATTTTTTTGGCATGATAAATTGTTTTCAAATCATTACTGCAACATTTCAGTTGATTTTGTATGTGTTCAGGCAAATTTGTAGCTTGAATTTCCTTCAAAGGTTTAATAACATCACATTTATAAGCCTTTATTGTAGGTCTTTGGGTAGTGGTCCCTTTCAGCATTTTTATATAAAAATCTTTCAAACTACCCTTAAGCAATGAAACAGCTTGTAGTTCGAGGTGTTTTTTGTGATTGCATGGCCCAAAATATCTGATTGCAAACACTTCCTGTGCCATGAATGCATTTGAGTATTTCTCCATTGAAGGATTCAAATCCGAAGCACGACCAAGCCCATAGTGGTCCCCAACTTTTAACACACTGAACCATGTGGCTTAGATTATGAATATTTAAAGTTATGTTTTCCTTACCGTAACATGAACCAAAATGTTTATAAAACACTAACAGTAAATGTTCAGCTCTAGAAAGATCAAGCATGGATATGTTTTCCTGTAATAAAAGGTAAATTGCCTCAGCTAAACAGGAAAAATGGTTAAGATATAGTTCATCCAGATGATCCTTAAGACATGGTAAACTGTAATAAATCAACCAGGCTCTTAGTTCTGACGCTTTCCAATGGGAATAGTTTTTCTCTATTTTCCGTGGCATTCTCTTGATGAGATAAGGCGGCTTAATGCTTTTTAACTTTATATCAATTTCTTCAATTTTGTGGCCAATAAAAAATGGCTCATTACGATACTTAATATCAAACCACAAAGTCAATAAATGTTTACTTACTCCCAATAATGTCCCATGCATGTAATCTATGACGGTGTTATTTACAATACTTAAATAATCCAAGCATGAAAAAACACAGCGACCAAAAAAACCTTTAACTCGTTCACGTTTCACAACAGCTGCCATGGCATCCTCACTTACTGAAGCTGAAGTCCTTAATTTTGCAGCGTTTTCTGAAAAGGGATATGTTCTACAGTGTGCCTTCCCCTTTTGTAAGACCTCTCCGGGTTCTTCGCAGTAAAGACAGCCATGTAATCCGTTATGTTGCGTCCTATTCAATACGTAAGCTCTAGCCTGCAAGTCCATAGTGAGAACAACTAACATTGCACGGCAAATAATATTTTGATGTTGAATTGTAACAGAAAATCCTTCATCATACAGTTTCAACAAGTCTTTAATGAGCTGTTGAAAAAACGTATTCATTGAGGGCTTTGAAACACCCTGCCAAAGCCCCCATAACACCATATTTTTACGGATGAAACGTTCAGTTGCAGGAATTTCATTTATCACAAGGTAGACAGGCCACAGTGAAACCTTTGAGGATTTAAAAAGTGGGATACCATCTGTAAAGAAAGTTAGTGTTATGTTGTTTGATGGCAATGCTAAAAATCCACCTTCTTCTCTCAATTTGCAATATTCTTTTCCATCTGTAATGTCAGTTATCAACTGTTCATTTCTTTTTCTATTGTGTGATGATTGAACTTTTTTCCAGTTATCATCTCTTTCAAGAATTGCCCTCATCTGTACTTCAATGTCTGTAGAAACAAAATAATTATTCCCTCTCACCCTTCCATCTTCTGTCTTTGAAAGTTTAGAACCACAACCCGGTGTTCCACACACAGTGTCATTGTCAACAAAATCTGGATATAAAGCACTGCATTTAGTACAAAACTGATGAACAGTATTACTTTCACCTCCAAATCCACATGCTTCCTTTACTTTGGTAATGTTCAATTCACAAAAATTTTTCTCCGGAAGATGCAGCTTTAACCACTGAAGCATATCTTTAAATGCAGCCGTACTTAAATTGTGTTTTGTAACTAAAGAACATGCAGATAACAAGTGCTGTGCAACTGTAATGTCTGACTGGTACACATTTGTAGATGGTGGTATTACATAAAGAGGGGGGCTATTTTTAAATTCATCAAAGGCTTCTTGAACTTTAAAGTTTTTTCCAACGTCATCCTCTTCATCACTATCATATTCCTCTAAAGAGTCATTTTCAAACTGTTCCTTATCGATAAACAATTCATCTGAATCTGAAATATCCATGTCAATTTTTCTAAAATCATCACCAACTCTATCAAATTCCTCACAGATCGTTTCTAGTTCATTTTCTGCTTTCAGTTGTTTTCTGCAATAGAAAGTAAATGTTTTTGATAAAACATTGTATAATGTATTTTTGGGCAGTTTTACTATTATAAACCTAAGTAGAAAATGTTAATCTTTTTGGTTAACATTTACCATCATCTAATCTTCTCAGTGATATTTATATTTGTGAGGGCAAAAAAGTTTTAACTGCATTTGATATTAGTAAAAGTTAAAATATGGGGTCTTTTTGTCAAATTAAACAAGGACCAGCAGACCTTTTAAATCGGTTTTTAGAAATAACCAGAGGTTACACATAGCTGTTATGGCTCACATGGAAACTTTTCACAAAATTTTGTTATGCCTTGTCTCATTGTGGCATAACTATTTATCTACAACCTTTTACAAATAAATTATTGGCAACTTGTGCATTTTTCTTTTGATCTCACTGCCTGATAATTTCGTGTATGAGTGACTGACCGTGATATACAAAATTATCAGGCAGTATATTGTGACGTAAATGTAATGCCATGGTTCTTGTGTGCGTCAATAGCAACGACGCGTGTTTCACCTATGACGTTGCAATAAACGGAATAACGGTAGTTTGAAAGTCTCGACGGAAAGTATCACAATACATGTATCACAGACTTGCTGTGATACTTGTGATACTTTCTGTCTCAACTAACAAAACCCCGGTTATTCCATATGTATCTGGCATTAAGGCTGCCACGGTTAGCAAAATCGTTAACCGTTTAATCGAATGGTCATTAACCGACCTGTGTCGGTTAAACGTGATTTGCAAGACATTGTTTTTATCTTTATAAAAAGAGGTATTATAGATTTTTAGTTAAGAACACCTGTATACCGATATGAGATTTTACTATGTGTCACTAGATTTGTAACAACCCATTTTGCAAATTGCAAGTTTGTTACATATTCCAACAATATAAATGAAATATGTCTTGAAATGCTGAATTGTGGGAATTTAAAACGCATTTTTGTCTTTAGTACAGCATACCAATTTTTTCCCAAAGTATTTATGATATAAAAATTAACCTGACTGTAATACATTGTCAATTTTTCCAACTGGCTCATGATATATTTTTTGTATATAATTGGCTAGATTGATGTGTTTGTTGTACTTACCTGTATTTTGTTGTTCTTGGCATATGAACATCTACATTACTTTCATATAACTTGTACCTCTTCAAATCTTTTCCAGCTGAAATAGATTTATGTATATTCAATGAATTGTGAATAAAATTTCATGACATACTACATTTAGGTATTGAGCCTAATTCACTGATAAAACTGCCCTACCTTTTCTATTTTTAATAATGGCAGTCATATTGAACAGCTGAACATGAACCCAGATATATTATGGAAGGATATTTTCACCAAGGAGCTGGGATGTTTAGAATGCTATTTGGCCCTTAATTTAACCCCAAAAATTAAGAATGCTACATAGGGCCAATTAAAAATGATTGTTGGCTTCCCCGTACCCTACCAGGTCAGTTTTAAGGTGTCAAGTCACACAATCCTTTTACAACTTTCAAAAAAAAAATAAATAGAAACCAGAGGCTCCCAGGAGCCTGTAATTGCTCACCTGGAATACAATTGCCCACACAAAGATGACACATGGCAGTGGCAGCCATATTAGTTAGCATTCATTGGATATTCAGATAATTCTGAAGTTCACCTAAAAACAATTTCCAAAGTTTGGTTCCAATTGAGAAGTAGTTCCAGAGGAGAACATTTTTAATGCATTTCCCATAATGTGCAATGTTCAACTGAGTTTGGCTGTGCCAGCCATCTTGTTTGGTGGGCAGGGTCATCGGTTTCAATTCTGAAAGAGGTTCACCTAAAGACCATTTCACCAAAGTTTGGTCCCAATTGAGCATTTGTTGAACAAGCAGTTCCAGATGAGGATATTTTTTAATGAATTTCCCATGTAGGGTCCAATATTAAACTGAGTTCGGCTAGGTTGGCCAACTTGGTTGGCCTGCAAGGGTAATTGGATACAATTCTGAAAGAAGACTACCTAAGGACCATTTCACCAAAGTTTGGCAATTATTGCCTCAGCGGTTTTGTTGAAGAAGATTTTTTTTAGAAACCACTCCCTTTTTTTCTATTTTTCTATGTTGGTTGGTCGATCACAGCACCGGATACAATTTTGAAATGGGACCATACAACCAAAGTTTGGTTTAAATTGGCCCAGTGGTTTCAGAGGAAAAGATTAAAATAAGAATTGGGGATGGATGGCATACAGACGACGGACGAAAAGTGATGGCAAAAGCTCAAATGGCCTTTTACAAATGTAGGCCAAGTGAGCTAAAAAAGAAATCTCGACCTGCTGGTCCTTACTAAATATTGAGTTTCTGGTTCAGTTATCTGAACTTTTGATTTGAATTACTGAACACTTGCTGTTCAAGGTGCAATTTTAACCAGAGATGCAGAGTTTCGACCAGGACTCATCTTCAAACTCCCTTGAGATATCATCAAGTCAAAGCTACTGGTCAATTTTTTTTCAAAATTGGATGAGAAATACATTTGTACACTTGCTTACAAGGAAAATGCTCAGACAGACGGACAGACAGACGCCCAGCATTACTACATGCATATCTCCTGCGTTGCGGTGAGGGATAAAAATTATCATTATCTTCATTCGGGCCTGTGATCAAAAAGTTAATCATGAAGACTGGGCCTCAAATAAATTACATTTGACTTCATGCAGAGTAGCCAGATGGGACCTTAATGTTTGTTTCCTGGACAAAACTGCATTACATTCAGTTATTGGACATGCCCATTCTGTCTCTGATCTTTTGCAATTACTAATATCTTCTTCTGACAGAATACAAGCCTGTAATATGATAGAAAAGATGTCATGATTAACAAACAGAATAACAGAAACAGTCTTACTAACCATCAACAGAGGGGACTATCTCACAACAGAAATGTTGAAATTTGTATCAATGAAACGTTTAACGAAGTGTTCTTTTTTATCAAGACTTAGCTTTGAGTCTTCCCCACAGAACAGTGTACATTGTAGGTAAATATAGTTCTAGCACTTGCTTGACACAATAATGTTTTTGACATAGTAATATGTTTGACACAGTAATGTGTTTGACACTATAGTGTTTGGCACAGTAATTGAGAGCAATCCAACAACCAAAAAATAGAATATGAACACTCTTACGTGAAAAATACAAAGTCTCGGTAAACAGGAAGTTGATATTTGATAAACCTGAAAAGGGGAGAAACAGTACAAGTCAGCATGTCTAATCTATTTACTAAATTTCAAATCATTTCTTTAAGTAGTTGCAAAGAAAAGTTTTACGAAAAATTGTATATGAACACTGTTATGTGAAAATTTCAAAGTCTCGGTAAACAGAAAGTTTATATCTGATATACCTGAAAAGGGGAGACACAGCACAACTTATCATGTCTAAGCTATTTACTAATTTCAAATCATTCCTTGAAGTAGTTGCAGAGAAAAGTGTTACGTAAAATTGTATATGAACACTGTTATGTGAAAAATTCGAACTCTTGGTAAACAGGAAGTTGATATCCGATAAACCTGAAAAGAGGAGACACAGTACAACTCATCATTAATAAGCTATTTACTAAATTTCAAATCATTCCCTAAAGTAGTTGCAGAGAAAAGTGTTACGAAAAATTGTATATGAACACTGTTATGTGAAAAATTCAAAGTCTCGGTAAACAGGAAGCTAATATCAGATTGACCTGGAAAGTGTAGACACGGTACAACTCATCATGTCTAAGCTATTTACCAAACCTATTTACCAAACATCTTATCATTCCGTCCAGTGGTTGCTGAGAAAAGTGTTACGAAAACGCATCCATCAGAGACTGATTTGTTTTCCTTCTTTTATAAATTGGAAAAACTTTAAAATGCCTATTTCCACATTCATGTATATGTTTACTAACTTTCAAGTTTCTATATTCCTTGGTGTATATTTGCTGCGGATGATACTACATGTAATATGTATAGGCATAATTATTTTTTTACAAGCGCCTGTGGTCTAAAATCCGAGATTGGACTTCCAGCTATAATGTGTCACAGTCAAGCAATCATGTAGAAAATGTACTGTGGCCCCCAGGACAGTGGTGATAATTTGTCCCTTGAGAGATATGGTAGGTTGCCAGTATGCATTTTTCTGATCATGCGGACCGCTGGAATGGGTCCATTTTTTATGCTTCTGAATATGATTGGGTCATAAAATGTCTAGTTAATATATCAATGGGTGGCAATTATCAGATAACCTTTGTAAGAATGGTACATATTTCTGTAAAAACCACATACATATTGATGTTCATTTTCTGCTGTTTAAAGAATTTCACAGTGTGATATTTCAGAATCTAAGTATATATATATGTCAGCTAGGCAATCGTTCCCGATTGGGAAAAGTATCCCCATCGGGAAACTGTATCCCAATTTGGCAACATTTTACCCATAAGTCTTTGAACAGGAAGTGGAATTTTCTGAAAATGTTTCCCAATCAGGAAACACAAATAGAATTTTAGCTTCTGGAACTTTTATTATGCACAAGGGGGAGGATTTTAAACATGAATTCCATCAATCTCTGAATGACTGTTAATTTATCCATTTTCAAAGATGGTGCACCGTGGACTTTATTTTCTGTAGGCACTTGAAAATTCAAAAAAGTGAAAAACTCCCGATTGGGATACAATATTCATTGATTTGTTGCCCGATCGGGAAATTTTATCCTTTTCTAATTTAGAATAAAAAAGCCACGGTCATTTTTTTGTAAAAAATTGACATATTTTCATTCATTCAGTGATACATGAAATGTAAATAAAAATTATTTCCCCTTTTGCTTAAGGTTCCACTAAAGTCAAAATTTAGGACAAAGAGATATCAATAAAAAAGTTTCATATTTTTACTATTTCAATTACTTAAATTTTGAAACTAAGTACAAATGTTTATTATATAAACACACT
>JAULBM010022790.1:0-11306 GCA_032357055.1 Geukensia granosissima
CCAGGGCCGTAAGTACTTATGGCCCCGGTCCGTAAGTACTTATTGCCCCGGTCTGAGTATCCGTATGAAAATATAATTAAACAGGGCCGTATGAACTTACGTTCCCTGGTCCGAAGTAGCCATATGAAAATATAATTAATATGAGAAGAAAAAAAAAACTATAGATCATGCAGTTTTTTACTTATTAGGGCAGATTTTTGCATATTATTTAATAATATAATTTATAATATGTAGTTCTATTATGTTTTTAATCCTTCATTTTGCAATTTTATTTTAAGTGTAAGAATTTTCTTTTTCACGTCTTTTTCTTAAAACATTTAACAAAGTAGATACAGTATCACAAAACAAATCAGACAACACAAAGCCTCTTCTTCCCATTACTTATGTCAAAACATTATCTGTATAAAATCTTCATTACAATTATAATACATCAATTATGGATCAGAACATAAAATCAGTTCTACCATGTTTCGGGCATCATAAAATTGTCATTATATCAGGACTGGAATGTACAGTCATATTTAATGGGCACGGAAATTATTAGTCTTCCAAAACCATGCATAAAACCTAGGCGTGCATGTCTCTTCCTTATTAAAACAATAGTATGTTTACAGAGCATTATCTTTACATGTATTCATAATATAAATAAAAATGACATTTTATGAGTTGTTAAGCATGTGATTGCATGTTATACACTGGATCTATTACTGATATGGTGCACAAGTAGCCATATCTTATAATATAAAATAATTCTCTTTTATCGTATATAATGCGAATGAAGCACGTATTTCCTTGGTAAATGAACGCTGAGATATCCAAAGATTAGAAAATATAATGCATATTTCAAATAAAATATTTTTTACTAAAGTTGGTTGCACCATGTTGATTATATATCTTTAAGAGAATTATATGACTGGTGTGCAATGTGTTTACATACACATTTTAACATCCTTGTTGTAATCATTTAAAATGTTTTATCATTGGACGTTGGACATAAAGACTGATATAAAACTAAATATTTTGACTTGCTAAAGAAAACGCAAAAAGTTTGTTTATTATTATAAAGACCAATCAGTATGGATAATTAACTAAATTTTATTACCATCTTTACAGTCGAAAGCAAGGAAACAGTTTGGGCTCTGATTTGCAGGAGCAATTTATGTATTCACTTTGGGATGAAACTGTGTTAAGGTATAGGAGACGGGGCTTAATTGCTTTAAAATAAACATGAAATACTATATAATGTCAAAACTAACAATACAGTCATTATGCTTGTTAATAAATTTTTACACTGAAAATGACATGTTCATCGTGTTAAGGTTATATATATTTGTCATTTACAGTGACCATTTTCGTGGTTTAACAAATGTTCCATTAAAAAAACTCCTTCTTAATATCAAACATAAAATTACCGAATAAAATTTACGAAGATAGACGACTTCGCATTCCCTATTGTTAATTTTCCATTACTTGAGGGGGACGTCCCTTTGGCTCCTTCAAACGGTGTATGAATTTCTAAACTTGTTCGTTTTGCCCTTGTATGCAGCGATATTTTAGATTGTGATAAACTTAACCTTTGTATTACCAGGAGATTATTAACTCAAGGATTCTGTTACAATCAATTTTTGAAAATATTTACTAAAGATATTCATAAATATAAAAATATAAAATTCTTCACTTGTAGAAAATGGATAAAAAGATAAAATATCACAACTTTTTATGAAAATGTTGTAAATAATATAAACACAGTCCATAAGGATTTATCAGTCACTTCAGTGAACGTATCTATAAGGGTCATGCCGAGAACCAGTTGTATAGTCCAGTAGATGTCGTTGTTATGTTTTAAATGCAGAATGTTGTTATATTGAATTCACGCACAATTTATTGTTGGAACCTTTTAAAAGTTGCCCTACTCTGTGGATATTTGTATATTCTTAAAGGCCTTTGGCCAACGTGTAGAATGCCTGTCTCATAGACAATCTTACTACACCTTTCCCCTATTTATAGATGCATATGACAATGAGAGATGATATAGAGAAACTGTCAAAGAGACTGCAACACAAATTTAGCCATGTCCACGAGGCTCTAAATGAGGATAGAATCCGATCCTTAATCTCTCCCATTTAATAACTTGTATACATGTAACATGGCCAAATACAAGAAAATTTTTCATAGTTTTTTGCAGTTTTTGCTGATTTGCTTTCTTACTAATCCAGGATTATATTAATTGCTTAACTGTATATTTTGCTTAATGTATAATAGGATGATAATGCGTTGTTGTCCTAACTTAATGTATAATAGGATATTGCGTTGTTGTCCTAACATTTGTGAATACTGTCTCGGGTAGAATATTATATTGCACTAGCTTACGTGCAATAACTTTTAAATTATATCACAAAACATTCTAAAACCCTTTAAAGACCTTTGAAAGTGTGCCTTAAGTTGTGTCATAAATGATTTCAATTTTAAAACGACTG
Organism: Geukensia granosissima; assembly: GCA_032357055.1. Classification (NCBI taxonomy): domain Eukaryota; kingdom Metazoa; phylum Mollusca; class Bivalvia; order Mytilida; family Mytilidae; genus Geukensia; species Geukensia granosissima. The sequence goes on from JAULBM010022790.1 coordinate 2,478, forward strand.
GTGTTAACAGCAGTATTAGAAAATCACTGCACGCTATTTGATTACTTTCTTCGGGGAATTTTGCTATAAACTCCATTTTACTGGAAAATACAAAAAACTGTAACAAAAATTGTTATCCTTATATGAAATATTTTAATTTCACCACTTGCACTGGATTTCCTATTAGTGCTTAGATATTTCACTTTACACCACACGATGAAATATGCTAATGTAGACATTTTTTATTGTACATATAATTTATTAACCAAAAAGAGTATATTAAAGGATTATGGAATAAATCTATAATTAATTGATTGTTTGTTAATAACCTCAGTTTACAAGGTGTACTATAACTTTTATACCATACTGGCAAATGATTTTCTGTTTAAATACTGACAGCCTCATACAATATTCATACGATTAACAAATGGACATAAATTTGGATGTTTTCACCTGTTTAGATAGGAATGTGGTCATATCGCCATTATCACCTTGTTTTTATCTGACAGATGTAATTGTATATCGACAACAACAATTATATAGGAAGATAGCTACCTTCTATGTTAACACCTTTTTCATGTTTAATAAGATTATCTAAAGAACCATTAATTGAATGAAAAGACGGTAAAACAATCTAATAGTGTGAAAAGACGATCTTAATTTTAATATCAAATGCTAATAAGTATTTTAAATTAAAAAAAAACGGACAAAATATTGAGTAAATAATAAGAAAACGACACATAATCTCAGTTAAAAATGCTGAAAGTCCCAAATCTTGAGATTATCAGAAGAAAAATATCATATTCTTTGTGACGAGCTCTTATTATTACAGACCAATGATAAATTTATCAATCAAAAGAAAATGAAAAAAGATAAGATAAATATAACAATCAAAAGAAAAGGGGAAAAATACCTAAACTTGGATAAATGTATCAAATGAAAAAAAAATCCCACGAGTAAAAAAGTTCATTAGATCCAGCTTAATGAATACAACCTGTCACAAAAATCTAACTGCGGGTTCTAGTTCATAACCTTATCACGAGATGGACATTCAATGGAAACTGTTCATATACAAATTTAATACAAGAGACGCAAATTAAATACAAGTGACATGTAATTATGTTGGATATACACACTAAGATTTAACAATCTTCTTATATATTTAAATATTTATATTCATTGAATAGGTTATCGACACAGATAACAATTTAAACACATCAATAAATTACAGCCAAATAGAAAACAGAAAATAACCATAACATAAGTGGAACTCGATTTTAATAATTTGTTTTAAAACGATAGAGTTTTTTTTTTATAGAAAACTATGGTTTTCATTTATTCAATAATTCTGTTACAGGGAGCCATATTTAATTATCAGTATTACATGCAAAATTTGATTATATTGTATTCACATAAAATTATCATGAATTTCACTTGAAAAATTCATATTAATTTTACGTTAATTTAGCTGTTACTATAATTTCACGTCAAATTCTTTAAAGTGGAATTCTTTATATGAATCTAACAAATTTTATTGATATTTAATAGGTTTTATGATTTCGATGATTTTTCGTTAAAAACCATATGGCTATATCTATGTACGATTTGGCAACACAGTCTATAAAGATAGCTTGTATGCCCATAGGCACAAACTGCACCCATCCCATTCCAGAATCGTTTTTAATTGTTATGAATCAGGGTTTATAACAAAATTTCAACAGGCTCTTTCAAACAGTATTTAGAGGACTCATTTCATTATAGTTTTAGATATTCGGATGATGTTTTAGCTTTTAAAAGAATTCGAAGATACCATATTGCTATATCTTTGTACAATTTGCCCCAGACAGAAATCGTTCAATACCATGGCCAACAAAATGAAATGAAATACAAATATAGAACACACAACACTGCACTGAAAACTAAAGCTGGAGTAACACGAACCCTTCAAAAACAAGGATGAGTTCAGGTGCTCTGGACGGGTAAGCAACTCCTGCTCCACTGGTGGCACCCGTCGCGTTACTCAGTAGACAAAGCCGTTATATAGTCACAATCGATATTAGTCACAACCGGTATAGATCCATTTTTTAAAAAGTTTGCCAAATAAATATATCCAAAAGAACTTAAGTAACTTAAATAAATCTTATATTTCAGCAATGAATTTTTAGATTTTCATGAATTTCGCACAATTTTATAACCGTAACAACGAATCAGTACAAGAATACGATTGCAAATGTAGAATTCTGATACGAAAAGGGATATACCATCCCACATTCTATAGAAACATTAATATAAAACACAATTTAAAAATGTCTCATTAAATCTCACTGTTTCATATAACAAACTTATCCATAGAGTGTACAAAAAATTCGACAATGTAATTAGAACATTTAAACTAGTTTTGTGTAAGAGATATTAACATTTCGGTATCGTATAGATTAGGCATTGTCTCTCCTCACATTTATTGACAACACAGTATTAAATCGTCGGACAAATTGATTGTATGTTATGACATCTTGTTATAAAAGGTTTAATGTCTTATCAGGAATCTCAGCCTGAGCTTGCTTTCAGAAACTGCGAGCATTCATAAGAGAGGTCTCTTCTTTTTGCATGTATTTTAGTTCAGTTGTTAAGTACATTAATGTAATTCAGGTACTCTCTAGTAGGACTGGGTAAAATCCTGTTTGATTTTTACAGTTTTTCTGTAACTGCTTTTGTTTTTTCCTTTGATCAAGTGTTTGTGGGGTTAATTGTGATTCCGCTACACTTGTAAATGCCACAACATGTCTCATGTGCCTATTCCAAGTCGGGAATAGGTTTGTCTTTGTGTTTTGTTACATATGCAATTTTGATAACATTTAGGTAAGAAGAATATAATTTTTTCAATACACGTTTTATTTATAAGGGGTGATTGAGAGCTTTTAATAAGGAGTGGAATTTTATATCATCAATATACAAGTTAAACAAGTTTTAATAAATATTATGGTGAATTTAATATGCTATATGTACATCTCAAGGAGTACCTCTCATCAGTAGCATTAGAACCAAGACATAGAAAGTCCGAGTTGCAAACACAATAAAAGAAGTACTCAAATAAAAAAACTATTAAAAAGGGAAGTCAAATCAAGCGGTAGGAAAAAAAATACTAAATGCAATACGTTTGGATCCTTTACGTATTTAACTCCCACTCACATTTTGCATCGACGTTAGTTCCAATCTACAAATCTGGTATCAACAGCTAATACTTTTACTAATTTAACTTATTATTCAATACACAATTGTTTCTCTTGCCCCCACAGGTGCTGCCGATCCCTCAAGACATTCCTGAAAGGTTTATGTTTGGAGTGTACTATCATCACATTAACAGTTGTCGACATATTTTTCATCACAGTAGAGCTATTGATTAGAGCAGAGGTTTTACAAGGTAGGACGGTTCAAGCAAACAAATTAGTTGCTATTGTATAAATCTTTCATGTAATCAATGCATATTCAATACTTGTCAGGGCTTTTCTACCTGGAACACAGGTGCAGGAGGCGATATATACATAAAAAACGCCTCCCGCACATGTGACCTCGAAAGGCTTACCAAATTCAGCAAGATTTATTTTCTTGTAGGACCTGATGCCGGATCCAGTTTTTGCAATACCATAAGTATGTCTGTCAATTGAATGTTGGGTTTTCGTCATCTCACGAATTCTTCTTTCAGAGTATGCCTCTTCTTTGCATGAAAAAGTTAGGTGCTGTCTTAGTCAGACTAAAAGAAAATGTCTGTTAAATGCAATTAACTGTTTTATTGTATTCAAACATTGTAAAAAGATTGATTCCCTTGTCTAAGGATTAAATCTTTTAGGAATAGTTGGTTATGAATTGGTTTGATTTCAAAAATGCAGAATACATGGTAGAATCTTTAATAGTTAAAAAATGCAACCGATCGAGTGACAGCATTTTTAATCAAAGTACTCACGTACTGCAATTTTTTTAGTGATCCTTATCGTTATTTATTCCCTTTTTACTATTGAAAATTCTAATTAACCCTCCACAATATGATAAAATCTTCTCAAAATTACATGATTTTCATAGAAACATACTATGCGTCAGTTGAATTTTTAGAATATAATTTGATATTAAAACATTTCTGACTTGATAAAGTTTAATTGATTTATGCTGATCGGTTTTTATAGATATCTAACACGGCTGAACTTGTTTTAACACCCTGTAGGTAATTGTTTGAAAATTCTGTGTCAATTGTCCACCACAGAACAAGCCAATAATTAAAGTGGTTGGTAGTTTAAGATGTGACATTTAAATGCAATTTCTACACCATGAATTGTATTTATTTTATTTGTTCCATCAATAGAAATTCATAAAGTTTGTTGACTGATTTTCCCTTGTTAACCCTAATGTGTCTGATGAAGGTAAATCCCAAAATACGAAATGCATGCAGCACAATTTTGCCTTTTAATATTTGTTATAAACATATGTAAGATGTGGATGGTATCATTCTGGAAAATAAAATGGTTGATCCATATGGTATCAGTGTATCTGAACTAGTTATGGATCTGTTACCGGTAATACAAAAATAAGTTGACCTCCTGAGATTTAGGATTCCACGATGGGTGTTGCGCGCAAGACAGGAGATGCTTACTCTTCATGACTCATGGTCCCACTCCTTGTTTATATACGAGTTCGTGCGATTCCTTCCGAATTCGACACAAATTGACACTCCCGATTTTGACATCCTGATTTGACACTGATTTTGACATTGAGAACTCCACAACAGGTGCTACGCGCATGGCAGGAGACGCTTACCCTTCATGAGCACCTGATCACACCTCTGTTTTGTAAAGGAGTTCGTGATTCCAAGCTTTTGTTCCTTTTGTATACGTTTTATATTTTAGTTTGTTTCCAATTTGTCTTGTCTCTTTGGACTATGCACTTTTGATCTCTCGCATAGGTATTCTACACTAGACTTAAAGAAACCAAAAGAAAAAATATAAATGAAGAAACGATAATAGTGTCTTTCGACGTTGTCAATTTTTATACCAACTAACCTCATAATTATGGAATAGAGTCTGTAGCTTATTGGTTAAACAATTTCTCAACTGATTAACCAAAACCTAATTATAGATGGATTAAGATTTACTCTTGAAAATAACTACTCTATGTTTGATGACAAAATCTGAAAGTGTATGGGCACCAAAGTTGCACCAACTTTCGCCAATTTAGTAATGGGTTATTTGGAGATTAAAATGTATCAGTAGTCTATGAATTAATCTGGACGTCAATTTTACAATTTCCTGAGCGAAAATTGGAAGCGGTGCTTAGATAATTATTTTAGATTATGGAATAGAAACATGGAGGATTTAAATAATTCCAAAAACATTTATCAACAGAATTAAACTCTAGGATACAATTTACAAAGGAATACAGCCAAACAAAACTTCCTTTTTAGAAATTTAAATTAAAAAGAAAGAAAACAAAATAGAAACAGGTGTTAAATAAATATGCATCGGTAACATAATTATTATTAATTTGAAGCTGATCATTAACTTGAAGTATAGTTGTAAGCTAATATAATATTAAAGTCAGTCAGAGTTGAAAGAGAACAATAAAATAGGAAATGTAGGCAAAACAGAAGGTCGTCATTCGGCTGATATTATAAGGCACATGATAAGAGTAACTCTTTCATATGAAACACATTGCCTCATGCAACTAAGTCAAATCAGCTATAAGAGATGATGGAGTTGATAAGTGAAAAGTATATATAAAGTAATATATAACCATATTAATCTTGTGCCATAAAAACTGTATATATCAACATACAAAGGGAAAAATATGGGATAAATATCGAGGTGACCATAAGAAAGGGAGGAATAGCACTCTTTGTGACGGGCTCTGAATCTCCCCGAACAGGAAAAAACGTGTATACTTACGTTAACAGCCACTAATAACAAAAGGGGAAAGACATAAAAATATCAATTCACTTAATGTAGCAAACGGAGGCAGGAAATCCTTACAAAATCTAAAATAAAAATGAAACGACAAATAATAGTAATAGATAGTTTTGTTGTATTTTAGAACGTATATTACTGTGGAGTTTGGACCAAATATTGTTAAATTGAACCCTAGTGTAAAGTTTATTTTATGCTGTGTAAGGAGCATTCAAGTTTTCTGAAAATATAAGGTCAAATTAAGATGTCAGCTTAAGTAAATTGTGACGCTATCTTATCACGTAGTCAGATTATTGAGTGTATTGTACAGATAACTTTTATTTCTTTGTAATCACTATATATTTCTACAAATTAACTTTATTTTTTACTGTTTATATTTTTGTGTAATTTGTCATTCCAGTTTGTTATCAATAAAAAATGCAATACCATTGTAACTAAAAACCTACAAATGATAGAATTTTATCAGTACCTGAAGAGACTACACAAACGTTACCAAAGTGACAAATACTGGAAAAACCAAATCAATCTGGGAGCATTTGATAACGGTATGCAAGAGCAAACCTTGCTATAAAAATCAGTCTACTTAGCGACATTTAATTTTTAAAAGGTCATCATCAGCAAAAAAATGTCGTCACACAGGCAGAGTTGATACTTTCTAGGACTAACAGACAACCAACACCTAAATCCACAAATCATCCCATATCTAACTTAATCCTGTGTTTAGAAAACATCCTATCAGGGCGGGTGCTGCAAGTTAAACATCATATCAGGGCGGGTGCTGCTAGTAAAACATCCTATCAGGGCGGATGCTGCTTGTAAGCTAGTAAAACATCCTATCAGTGCGGGCGCTGCAAGTAAAATGGGACAATTTTATCACACACAGCCTGGATTACTTACTTTTTGGTTGTTTTATGTTGTATGGAGGATGCTATTTATTTTCAGCTCTGTTTTATTAAGCAGATTTCTACCATTTTGTTCATTTTAAACATGGCGATATAGAAATGCGTACCATTCCGGATTACCTGAGTTCAATCCGGGTTTATTTATGGTGTCTGCATTGTTCATAGTTGGATGTCTGTGATTATTTTTATATGTACACTATGTGTCGTGTTCCATCTTGTTCATGTTCTCAAGATTACCGTGTTTGTCGACTTGTCCTCTTTTGTCTGGCTCTTCTATTTGCTCTCGCTTCATCTTTATCGTTAGCTAGTGCCTTCCGATGGATTTAATTTTATTGTTATTATTATCATTATTATTGACGTTTCTGTCTGTTTTTCTTTATTGATTGATTGTTGTTTCAAGTCCAGCGTCTACGTGTTCTCAAGATTGCCGTGTCTGACGACTTTTTTCTTTTGTCTGGCCTTCGGTTTTCTTTCGATTCCACTTCTAGTAACTCAAAAATCGTCTCTGATACATCTTAAAAAAAGAGTTATAATTAAACGGCCAGTATAGATATATTCATTCGATTATGCTTTTGATTCATGTAATGAACAGTAGTTTCAGAAGGTTTTACCTTTTCTCTTTTCTATTTTTAGATCCGTCAGAAACTAAAGTTGCAAACAATATTGTAAGTCAAAGCCAAAATACAACAGCACAGAACGATATTGATCCAGGTGGAGGGTGCCGAAAATGCGACATTCGGACTCCTTTGGGAGCTATTTATTGCTTAGCACATTATGTCAGTTTAATCATAGCAATAGTTTTCTTTATAGAGGTAAGGATAGAACACTTAGTGGCAGCTTTTTAACTCTCATGTGCACCCTTTAGATCTGACGGGAACATTGCCGCTGTGTCCCATGTTGGGAGAACTTCATGCTCTCAACACGTTAAAGATGCATTTGCAACAGCTAATTATGTGGCCATTTGCCCCGGCTCAATTATATGCCCTTACTCAGAGTTATTATATGCTGACCTGTGACTGTAAAATTCCCCGAACTGCATACCCCTCCGGACCAACTGACGTCACCCGTGTTTATGGGTCCCGCATTGTTCTTTTGTTTTTTTAGTTTCATATATATATGTGTCATGTTTCGTCTTTTGGTGTTTTCGAAATTGAATAGCCTTCTGTCTAATCGTTCGGTTTCCTTCGCGTCCTCTTCCGACAGCTTGGATGCCTTGAGGTAGATGTTAAAAAGAAGCCACTGATCGATGGCTCGATGTCACTGGTAACGAGAAAAGTTTTTGTAAAGCATTTTGGTTGTTATTTCATTTTCGATTTCCCCTTTTCAGTTGGATTAATGTTATTTATTGTATATTTGAAAATTTCACTGGTTTTCTAGATTCTATTTAAATAGCAGCGTAAATCATACTATGCGGGTTGTGATAAAAATATCCAAACAGAAAAAAGTTGCAGACAGTGACTTGAATTCTTTTATTATTATCATACCATAAAACACAAGAAGCATTAGCAGCGAAATGGCCGTTCATGTTGTTTTTTTTGCAAATATGATCTTAAGATAAATTAGTTTAAAAAATTATAATAAATACACCATTATTACAAATCAAAAGTTTCATTTTTTATATTTTACAATTTTAGCTGTTATTTCGCCTTATAACTGGGTGTACAAAGATGTGTAAAGACATAATACAAGTAAGTGATTCAATGTACTGTGAAAGAAATACATTTTTTAAACGTTTTCTTCTACATGTCATGACGAAACAAGGGTAAACAAAAAAGTATTGACGTTCTAAAATTTCAACACACGATGAAAAGCACTGGAATTGAAAATATATCTTTTTTGAAAGTACGATAATATTACATATATTATAGTTTTTCAGTATTAAGATATCGAAAGTCCTCAACCTGTGTATTTCAGTTTTGCAAAATAAAAGGAATTCGAAGATACCAAAGGGGCAGACAGAAATCGTTAAGTCGGAAGACAGGCAAGACCATGGCCAACAA
>JAULBM010022800.1:0-11306 GCA_032357055.1 Geukensia granosissima
TTATAGGTGAAACTGTGTATATATTACTTATATTTTAAAGTCTCTCATAACTCTTTAATAGAGTGGCTCTCTTATTCTTTTGATAGTGATATAAAATAATATGATTTTATGGTACTTTAAACGAAAAATGTATTATTGATATAATATATTGTTTTATTATGAAGCATTTGCTTATTTGTATGTATAATGAGAGGTGAGACTATAATAAATTATTGTCTTGTCTTGTCTTGTCTTGTCTATAATGTCCCTTAATGAGTCTGGCAACAAGGAAATAAAATTGACATTGTGCAAAATATCTCTTCAGGTTACAAAAGCACAACTATGCCGTAGTGTTTTTTCCATAGAGGTATCCTACATTTACATGATTCTAAAAATAAACCTACTGGAATTTTCTTGTACAAACTTAGATAACACCCATACAGACATGATAAAAAAAATAAATACGATCGTTAGGTTTTTTATATGCGAAAATGAAGAGTCAATTAGGGGTAACATTTTAAACAGAGATTTACCATTATTTCCTTCAATATAATTTTTCCACATTCTTCAAAAAATATTTAACCCCTGTCCCAGAAAATGGCAGTTTTCAATTTACAGATTATCAATTATTAATATTGACCAATCTGAGTGACCAATCGCACGCCCATCTTTGTTTTTTTTTTTCCTAGGCTCAATCTTGGGGTCAAATTTAGCTAATTACCAGAAATTATAACTGGGTAATTACCTTCAGACTACATTTTAGAATACATAATTACAGAACCATATCGAAAACATGAAGTAATCTAGAGTAAACGAGAAGAACATAATGGTCAAACAAAATAGACACGGCTATCTCTACAAGAAGCGAAAGAAAATAAAAAAAGTCAGACAGAAGGAGTAAAGTCGGTAAAAACAATAATATTAAGAGACAACGAGGTTCAAATAAAAGGAGAAAAGTAGATAGACACTGAAATCTTTGAATGCAGAAAGAGGGAAAGGGTAAAACAAAGAGAAATAAGTCGATGGACAAGGAAATCTTTAGAGGAAGAAAGAGGGAAAGGGTAAGACAAAGAGAAATAAGTCGATGGACAGGGAAATATTTAGAGGAAGAAAGAGGGAAAGGGTAAGACAAAGAGAAATAAGTCGATGGACAGGGAAATATTTAGAGGAAGCGAAAAAAAGCAAAAGGTTTAGACAAAATCCGAAAAGTCGATAGTCATGGTAATCTCTAGAAAATTGCAGAGGAAACTCCTTCAGTTTCAATCTCTAGAGGGTGAGAGAGAAAGCTGGATGGTCGACGAATGAAGAAAAGTCGAAAGACATGACAATCTCGAGAACAAGACATAGACTATACAAGAATGAAAGTGTATCTATGATAAATAGGAATCAAATGAAACATTCCTTTTTTAAGACACCCACCTCAGTCTATTATTTCCAATACGTTTACCTTCTAACTTGGGTACGGGTAAAAGGTTTATACAAATGATAATTTACCAAAATCAAGAATAAAACCACTGGTGGCGAAAGCGACAGCTTTTTTAAATGTTTCACCGCCACTCCATAAGAAAAGATCCGTCTTTATCTGGAAACGTATATTCCATATCGACCCAACAAGATATTGGTGTCAACAGTAAAGTTTCTAGAGTGATGACTTCAACCAAGGAGGATCTTACTCGTGTTTGAGCATATTTTGTGTCTTAATAAGGGCTCTGTAGAGAAAGTTTTGTTTTGGACACATACTCTCGGGAAAGCGATGTTTACGCAATGGAATGGTAGTGCTTTTAAACGGAAAGTTGACTAATGTAAAGATTAAGAATATTGTTTTTAAGCCCCTTTGAATTGTTTAATTCGAGAAAAATATCAAATTATGAGGCAGACCTAAGGGTTGCGGGTGTGTACTTAATTTCAATATAGAAATAGGAGATGTGGTGTGATTGTCCATGATCCAGTCATTCACCAAATAACAGTCGAAATTGAAATTCTACAGGTCCCATTGTAGTCTTGAACAAAGAACCGGTATCAATGCCATGAGTTTAAAACGCCCCAAAATAAAAAATGTGAAACCATCCATAAAATAAGACAATATACCTACTGTATTGAAAACGGTGAACATAATAAAATAAAAAAACCACAACTCCCTTTCTATATGTGGACAACAAAAACCCATGCACAGTAAATAAAGCTTCTGGCGGAGTTGAACTAGTTTGTAAGTGTTCAGGCTTCCCCTATATCGGGACATCTGTATGGCAAATTACGATAAGACATACAATAAAAATGGGTTTATCTGTGATTTGTTGACTTTACCTCGCATTTCTGTTCTTCAATGCACAGATGAAGTGTTGTCGACATCTAGCAAAGAATTTCGCTAAAACCGGTGCTAGGGACCGTCTTGAACTTAAAGTGAGGTGCGAGTTTTAACTCCGGGTTGAAGGCCTCACTGTGATTTGAAATGAAGAACAGCAATCAAAGCGCTACTCTGTTGCTTGGAATTTTCATGTAGATATGAGATTTTTGTGTCACGAATATTTACTCCATATCCCCCCTTTTTCTATTTCATTAAAGAGTTTGTTTCTTGTGCTGTGTGGAGAAGGTAGAAAACCTTACCGTGCTTTAATACGCATGTTCTTATATTTTACAGTTATGGCATAGTTATACGTGAGATAACTAGCTCTACGTGTGCGCCTTCATTTATTTCTTTTTTCGGCCAGTGTCTTAATTGAAAATTATCTAGCAGTTCATCTGTCTACTATCTGCCCTATTCAAGCTAATTAAAACAGCCAAGTCATTTTACTAAATCTTGATGTGCCCTGTGTTTGGTTAAACATTGTGTTTGATTTTGTATGTGTTACTGTCTGGCAACTTATGACATATTTTGTTAGATTTCTTTGCCCGTTTGTTTCTGTAATTTGTTTATTTTACCCCGTAATTGTGTTCTTCAATGCACAGATATAGTGTCGTCGACATCTAGCAAGAATTCCGCTAAAACCGGTGTTAGGGGCCGTCTTGAACTTAGAGTGAGGTGCGAGTTTTAACTCCGTGTTGAAGGCCTCACTGTGACTTTGAGATGAAGAACAGCAATCAAAGCGTTTTTCCTTTGCTTGGAATTTTCATGTACATATGAGATTTTTGTGTCACGAATATTTACTCCATATCCCCGTTTTTCTATTTTAACACTTGAGATCGATACGGAAAAAATACAATAACAATCAATATAAGGCACAACAAAAGTAACGACCTCGAAAGAGTACGCGCAGTTTTGTATGTAAATTTAAAACCCAGGAAGCAACCGATAAGGATCCCAAGTTTTCTATAACTACGGAATCAATCAAAATTATGTCCAATTAGATTTAGTGTACAATACCATTAGAAGTCAAAGAAAATATGGGCTTGTGCAAAGTTTAATGTAAAAATACATAGAAAGGGAGTTGAAAATATTTTGTTAAAAAAATAACCTGTGTAGTTCAGTAGTAAGTCCTTAACAAGAAAGTCAATATAAGCACCAAAGAAAATCAATAATTAAAGATTTAATAATGCTGCAGCGATATCCCCCACGGAAAATACTATTAAATTAAAAGACCACGAGGATTTAGTTAGAGCTTAAGAATCTTATTTACTACATTTCCACAATCATGTTTCATCAAATTATGACAAGTACTTCGAAACTGTGAAACCAAATATCTTTTCTAATGAAAGAACTTGATAAATGTTTAGTATAATCCTACTCCACTAGTGGCACCCGTCGTTTTACTCAGTAGACAAAGTCTGCCCTGAGTCATATTCGATGTCAATCCCAATGCTATAGGAACGGATTTGTATTCATGACATTAAGAAGATAATCATTGTCATATGTCAATTGGGTATTTCGCACCGGTTAACGAAATCATGATGGCGATTGAAACATTTTCGTAATGATGACGACTCTTTCCCCAAAACTCCTTTATTCATTAGCTTTCTTGTCAGCAGAAACCCTTGATCAATAAAATCTTGATAGGAAGCACATTTCCTGAAGTAACGTATCGACTGAGAAATATCCACTCCGTATGCAGGTGCAAATGGAATGTTGCCAAACATGAACGGAAAATTTACAATAGGAAAATCAAAGTCATTTCTCGTATCGTAAAGTTTTGTTCTGAACCCGCCTGTCAATTTCTAGATGTAATTCAAGGTATGAAGCAGACCTTTCTGTTTTTGTAGTATCTTTGATTTCAAGTATAATTGTGTAGCTGCTGTCAACAATATCACCAAATTTAGAATTATCAGTGAAAGAACATCATTTATATAGATGAACGTGAAACATAAAGATTGAGCTAACTTTCTCTCTTTTATCTGCAGAATGTTATGTATGAAGTCAGCATCATACGAAAATTTGATTAAATCGGCGAGAAGGAGTGCACAGTTGGTCTCCGTTGGAAAGCCGTCACTCATTTCTATTTTCGTAAAGTTATTTTACCAGCCATTACTGTCAATTTCTTGGTGCAAGTCTAGGTATGAAGTAGATCTTTCTGTTTTCTGTAGTATTCTTGATTTCAAATTCAATGGGATATTCAACATAATCGCCTTATTAAGAATTATGAAAAAACATCTTCTATGCTTGAAACCAAAAAATTGTACTTTTTCTCTTTTCTCTGCAGAAGGCTCATAGGAAGTCATCTGTGACTTGTTAAGGATACATTTGTTTCCACATATATAAATATTTATAAGAAACAGGGATGTTAATTGTATAAATGGCTAAGTCATAAAGGAATTTGATCCGCTAACCAATAAATCTCAGAATGGGGATGTTCGTTTTTAATTGCAGATTTATACTGTGTACAGATGAGACGAAATGTCCCCCTGCGTTTGTTTCACATTGACCTAAATACAAATGATTCGTCTTGAAAGCTACATGTATCATTTTGCTTTAGTGCAACTGTGCCTGTAACTTTTATGAATACATGTACAAATAAAAGGTTTAAAACATTTTAAACAAATATACATTACCTACAGCTGTGACAAGCATAAACTGCGCTTTATTCAACATGGTTAGTACAATATCGATCAAAATTCCAATATAGGTTTCTTATCTTGTAACAGTCTGTCATGTGATACAAACTGCATCGTGGGGGAAGTCAGGAAATGTTTACTGTTACAATATTTGTAATAAAACATTGGTATACATATAGTGAATAGCTAAGTAATGGATTTGGAAAAATCACAAAATTGTAGTAAAATGTAATGAATGTAGCTACTGAACTGTTTACTCTGCCTTTCTGATTATTGGTTGATTGCTGCTTATTGCATTTACAGCGTATTGCATGTGATGAATATCAAGATATTTGACCAACAGTAAATATAATATGAGTAGCACGTGAACAGGGTTGCAAGGATGGGGAACTCAGAGACAATGGGGGACAAACGACAAACATGAGAAGAATACATAGGGAAGTCACAAGTTATGGGGGACAAAAAATTAACAGCATAATGAAGTAAATAAAAAAACAAAAAAATATCTGAAAAGATTGGCAGTTTGCTTTACGAGTGACATTGGAAAATGTTATTCGATCTTAGATTTGCAAGACTGCGGTTCAACATGCAAACCTGGAAGCGTTAACTGATATTTTTTTATTTACAATTTCTTTCAAAGAAAGATTGGGAAAAGGAGATTGAGTAAGATCGAAAAATTTTTGTAGAATACAAAAATACTGTACCAAGACGTCAAAAAACCTTTGTTGAATAGATGTGTGTCTGATGTTAAGAACGGGTTTTGTCGGGCTATGGATGATAGAGGCTGTGAAAACTTTTTTATTTCACGAACAATATCCTGTACTTAATTATTTCATATATTGCGCTTAAAGTATAGGCCTGGTAAAAGTTATATGCTAGGCTTTCTACATGATAGCAACTTTTGCTAGTTATTTTTTTTAGCTTCCGTGGTACGCTAAACAGCCTTTCCGATTGACTTAAATGCTATTTACATTACTTTGTCTCTGTGGTACGTCCGTTGTCTGTCGTATGTCCATTGTCTTCCGCTAACGACAAGAAAAAGCTAACAAAGTAATTAAGTGTCATCTAATAATACAGATAACCTTATAGCAACGCCCACTTACTCCCTTTAGTGAAACGACAATACTACATACGCTCCTTGCTTTCCCATATAGTTTTACATCAATAATCGTTCGTCGGTTACTGTTTTTGTTTGGTTTTTTTTTCTTTTGATGGTTGGGTACCCACTAAAATAATTTAACCCCAAACCACGCTTTATGTGCCTGCACCAAGTCTTAAATTGTGGTCATTGGTTTATCTTTTTTGTTTAATCTATTGTTACATGTGCATGCGTTTTATTTTTCTTTTTTGATTAAAATCCGACAAATTTATATTTCATCTAAATTATGAGCTTAGAATATTTATTCAATCGTCTACACTGCTGTTTTGAAAAGGAGTTTGTTGATTCCAAGCCTTTGTTCATTTTTGTTTTCGTTTTACCTTTAGTTTGCTTCAAATGTGCCTTGTCTCTTTGAACTATGCACTCTTGATCTCTCTCTTGGGTATTCTACACTGAAAGGATTGAATAAAAAAGGACCGTTAAAATATATTTTAAACAAAAAAGTTTTTAATGGTCTTTCCGTTTGTTTGGTAGTTTCATGTTTTTTTCGTTTTTTTTCTTTTTCTTTTATTGGGGGTGGGGGTCGCTGTTATCTTTTATGTTTTGTTTATTTATTTTTTTGTTATTGCTAACGCGTTCAGTCTGTAATATTTCAGATTCTTGATCCAGGAAGACGCAAAAATGTAACAGTCTCCCGGTACCCTGTCCAAGATTTATGACCGGGTATTGAACCGCATTTCTCTAGACATCAAAACAAAACATTTCAGTAAGATAATGTGCGTTCGCATGCAGTCAGGGTAGCAAGAAACGTGTTTGTAACAGACAAGCATTGATTTTTTGTGAACCGTTCACCTGCCAATTTGACCTATATCGATTATTGTTGGGATCTTTTCAGTAAAAAATATATGAACGTTTTTAGTGACTCTAAAATGCTGAGCCTTTATCGCTTATCTGACACTGGGACTATCAGAAACCAACATTAACTGTCTTATATTGGTCATGATTGTTGTTTAACTTAATAAAGGATCTTGCATAGATGCTACTTGTTAAATAATGTTACATTCACCCACATGTTTTTAGGAGAAACTATTTTATGTTTTAGCGAATAAAAAACAAGAATCGTCTATTTCGGTCATGGTTTTAGTCTGATCAAGACAAAATGAAAAAAACTATATACCAGCCATAGATGCTCCATATCAAATATCAATCCTTTTGTCCAGGCATCATCCAAGGAGAGAATATCTATAATGTATCAGCCAATAAGAAACATGAATCATCTATGATGGCAATTTTTTTTCTGTTTGGAACAAAATTATTAACCTTTGTAAAGGACCGTGGTATTATGCTTCCTGTAAAATATTGTTCCATTTGGGTAGGTGAGAAGATTTGTAACATTCCGTTTTGCCTAGCGACTTCAGAGGAGCAAATATAAACCATCTTTTAGTAAGTTTTCTCATTTCCTACAAATTGGACAAAAAACATGGCCACCATGGGTGACTCCTTTTTTGGCTGATGCATAAAAATCTTCTCTTAAACTACGTGACTAAATGGATCAATATTTTACAGGAAGTATCTTTGCAAAAACCTTTACAAAGTGTCTTCATTTTTCCCGATCGGACAAAAAAGGCCTTCATGGAGATTTTTGTTTCTGAAACATAAACCAAAGGCTCAACAGCCTGACTTTGGGCCATTCAATGACAAATAGTGACCATGATTGTTGTTTCATTCTAGTGGGAACATATGGATTTTAATTTGTAAAGGGCTTTATTAGATGTTTCCTGTAGAGTTTGGTTTCATTTGACCTAGCGATTTTAGAGGAGATGATGAAAATGTAAAAGTTTATAAACGACGGACGGACGGACGCCTTTGACCAGGTCAGCTAAAAACCGAAGGTGACATCAGCAGCTGTTCTTTTGACCGCGTACCAGAGAGTGGGGATACCTATTCTTATTACGTCGGCTTATCATATATGTCCATCTTGTCTTTCTTCACGTTTATGTACAACACAGTATTAAATCGTCAGACAAACTATGTTTAATGACATTTTGAATTTAGAGTTTTGGTGTTTTATCATCAGAAATCTCACTGTGATCTTGCTTTCAGCAACTGCGATCATTCATTAGAGATGTATCTTGTTCTTGTTCTTGTTTGTATTTTTGTTTAGTTTATTTAGTGCAAATGTGGTCATATCTAGTCATTGGATGACATTCTGTTTAATTTTTACAGTTCGCCGGTTACTGCTTTTGTTTTCTCTGACTTTTTCCGTTGACCACTCGTTGGGGTAGTCTGGTGTTCGCAAAAAAAAACTAGTTTAACCCGACAACATGTCTCATGTGCCTGTCCATAGTCAGGAATTGTGGTCAAAGTCTTGTCTCTTTATGTATTGGTTTATTGTTACGTGTACATTTTTGATAATATTCAGGTACGAACAGCCACATTTTACGCATACGCTTTTTTTATATTTATTTCGATTTATAGCTTTTCACAAGGAGCGGTATTCCACCCTTGTTGAAGGCCTTGTGGAGACCTCTAGATTTTTAAAATCCCTGTGTTATTCATCAAAATATGTCTGATAATCTATTTATCAATGCGATATTTCTATATTCTATTGTCCTGAAAGATACATATTTGAAAACTTAAATGGAATTAAGGGATCTATTATCATTTTAATTGTATAAAAAAGCCTAGATTAATAAATAAAATTTTAGATTGAACATGTTTTACGTACTCGCAAACAGCTTAAATGAGGTCTTCAGAAATATAATCCCCCCTAACGGGATGTTTAAATATAAGTTTATATAAGACAGAAAAGAAGTTGTTCAATACCGATAAACTGTATTTATTTCAGTTAATAGTTATAATTTGTTGATTGTATTTTACAGCATAACCCATCATCTTCTCTCGGTTCACATCCAGTACAAGGTATCTGTCTGTGTGGATCAGTCAGAGGACAGTTCTTCGGCACATTACAACCTAATGCTTTAATAGTAAAACACTTTTACACAGATCTGACAAGTTATCACAATATGACATTTATTTGATATGTTTGAAAGTTTTAATATTTTTGCCCCGATTTTATGTCATACGTCGTTGTAGAAAAAGCCCAGTTTTCAGACATGTCCGACATGAACATGATGAAATTGATCATAAAATGTTTTACAGAATGCTCCATATGTTAAAATTTAAAGCACTGATAATAGAGAAATTCCCCGAAAATTATTGCACTTAGTAGTTGTCCCTGCCGTCTGATTTGGCTTCCCACTTCGACTTGTTTGGATTCTAGTTCTTCATTTGCTATGTTTGGATCTTGGACTTCCTATGTTTGAGTTCTAATTCTATTAGTCATATGTTACTCTTTGAAATATATATATAGCATTCAAAAATTCTCCATTTTTATTCAACATTGGTAATTTCGTATTTTATGTATTTTTTTAAAAAAGATGTAACTCCTTATCATACATTATAAACTAATTTTAAAAAACAAAGTACTTTGTTTATTTTAATTAAAGAAAGGTTAGCAGTGTTATCCAAATGACTTGCATTTATTTTCTATTGTATACCATGCATACATTGAATAAGTATGTATGTATATTTTGAAACCATTTCAAGAAACTTTTCCGGTCTAATTTGGATTTGGAATATCAGTTGAAGAAGATATGTGCGATTTGCCAATTACTTATAGTTTCCAGCAACGATAATATCGAGATATATTTTCCAAATATTTTAACGCAATGTGGTAACTATCCGCGAACTATTCTCACCACGCAAATGAAATATTGTATATATGAGAATTTCAAACCGAACGTTTAGGGAGTTTGTTGCGAACCAACCCGGAGGTGGATTTGATCTGTTGTAAATCAACATAAGGTAAGACATCTGCAATTGCAAGTCATTAATAAAAAGAATTGCTTTGCAAAATGATAAACGTACTCGAGATATTCGTGAAAATGTGGATAGACTTACTGCAACCATGGTAACTCTCAATTTCAGACATGCTATTACTCAATATTTGATAACATTCTGCTAAATTATTTTTAAAATTGCATTGATGCCTATTTAAATTCACATTTTCAGTAAAATTTGTATCATTACTAGGTTTAAAGCTACCTAAAAAATACATAAATAACATCTCTCGTGTCAAAGTCAAATTGTGTCGTTTGTAGAAGTAGTTTCACATATCACGTTGGGAGGTTGTTACATTTTATCTTTAATATATATTATCACAAATTTGCGTTGCATCACGATCAAGCTGGAAGCATTGATAATTCTACGTTTTGAAAATTATTTTTAGAAAGATCTCTGCTTTCGCGATTGCAAAACCCTCAACAGATTAAGCCAGACAGAAACATATTTAAAAAAAAGAATATGGAAAATGTGCGAGAAAGATACGATCCTCATTTTACATATGTTTATAACAAATATTCTTGCATGTCTAAGTCAGTTTAAGTGTCTGTTCAAGATTACCCGACCTACCCTTACTTATCAACCAAAAAAGCTTGCCCAAGTCAATTTTCAGCAAGTTTATATAAAATCTTTTTTAATAATAACATTATTTGGCCTACACACATACCCTTTTTTCTAATCACAATGTCACCTTAAACATATTTTTGAAGCCTCATAGGTTTACACCATCATATTAAAAAGTGTAGCGCTATTATTTTTTGACATCGCATTAATTATTGCATAAAGAGTTTTGTCTCATAACAAAATTCCGTTACTAATTCAAATTATAAAACCCTGTCGCGGAGACAGCGAACAGCAAGTTTTTAGTTTAGCTCGCAACTCACATAAAACACCCATCTTCATCAATGAAACGGACATTCCATATCGAACGACAGGTTTGAGGCGTCGACAGTAAAATTTCTGAGTGATGAATAACCGAGGAGAACATTTCCTTTTCCGAGTTTTTCTGTGCCAACGACCTAGTTCTGTTAGAGAGTCGCTGTATTTATTGTTGCTTAATGTCCAGCGGCAAATATTTCATGCTAATCCAGGACGGAAACAAGTTAACAAACAAAAAACAATATGTGAGACTGTTAGTAAGGGAGCGGTAAGAGAGGAACTATTAGACTGCCACTGGAAGATTGCGGGTTGGATAGAGTCGGAAAATTAAGCCTTTTAAATGACCGCCTACTGACCACTCAAAATGAGCTGTTACAATGGGTTTTTAACGTGCTTTGGACGTGGCATTTCCTAAACACGGGGCGTCTCTAACGCCCCCCCCCCCCCCTCTGGATTGTGAATT
>JAULBM010022811.1:0-11305 GCA_032357055.1 Geukensia granosissima
TGCAATAAAATAAAAATAAATAAGCAATAAATATCACCTCTGAAGCAATTTTATGTGAATATTTACTGTCATGTTATTACTGCCAGGGAAGCCATCGTCCCAGAGCTACTTTTGTCAAGGGAGGTAATCGGTGAAAGGGTTAAAATGGAATAATCATGCTTCAAAAAGCGTAATTCCTTTTTAAAATGGAAAGTATCATGTCTGTGACTAGTATGAAATACATGTGCATTTGACTCATGTGAACCCTTACCTAGAAATGCTACATGTAGCACCAGTTCATTGTCCTGTCTTTTGTCCACATGATGAGAAAAGCTACTACATCGATGATTCTCCGACATTGACAAGTGGTGATGGTGACCTGGTTTCTGGTTTGTACTGTTATGATGTGTCTGTACTACATGAGCTGGGGGAGGGCTCAACATGTTTAACACCATAGACAGAGCATAGCTTACATCACAATGTCTAAGTCGCGGAATCTCTGAAAAAAAAAAGAATTCAGAAATAATCTAAGAAAAAGACTTTTTTCAAAATAAACTCAAATTGTAAGAGTTGAAAATTTCATATGACAAATCAATAAAAAACAATATTAAACGAAGTTAAACTGACAATAAATTATGTCTTCAATAAATACTTCCAATTTAATTACAAGAGCCAAGATACTTTTTTTAAACAAAATGTACAATATTCTGCAAAGAACGTTTACTTGTCATTTTATCAAAGAGATAACCATCACAAACGTAATCTTTTAACCAACATAATGGGTCATGGTCACGCACCATTTGTAGGATATACTTCTGTTTATTATAACACATTAAAATTGTAAAACGATAAAAAAGTAGGTGCTGTTAGGGCCTTATTTGGCCTAAAAAATAAACTTTTTTGAATGCAAATAATTTTGTTATAAATCAGAATAGGGTGATTTTTCAAATATAAATGCAAGGTATTTGAGATTTTGAGTGAAGAACATGGCACATAAATGACTTTGGGTCTGCCTGTTAACCTCACTTCATGGAATGACTTTTTCAAAAGTGAAAGGCTTTAACATTTTTTAATTTTAATAGAATTTGGCAAAAAATATGTATCTTTGTGAGTTTTAACAGAAACTCATTTTTTTTTATTGTATTCAATTGTTTATCAACATGGGGTAAAAGAAAAAGTCTCCATGGGATTTATAATGTAAAAGGGAGATAACTTTCTTGGTGGGTTTTACAAAATTCCCTGTAGAATGCAAATAGAGTAACATATAACTTAATATGTAATTGCAAAATTTCTTTCTCATCTAAATGCAACAATTTATACAAGTAAAGGGTTAATATCATTTCCTTTTTCCAATTTAGTATTTTAGAGGGAATTCCCCACATAATACAGTTTTTATATGCCTGAAAAGTAACTTGTAAGGACAATACTTAATTTTTTTGGTTTTATTGGAAGACTCACTAGGTTCTTCTTCTTGACAAAAAAATAGTAAAATATTTCTAGGATAAAGGTTTGAAATTTCCAAAAATCCATTCTACAAAGTAAGGTTTAAAGACAGTAGTAAATTTAAGGATAATGTCAGACCTCAACAGAATGGTCAATATATTGACATATATATTTAACTTACCCCTTCTCCCAGCTCCCATCCTGATACACAGAGGCAGTATAAAGTTAACCATAACACTCACGGATCTATCTGGGGATACAGTAAATGTTGACACTGTACTGATTACCTGCTCCAAATTAAACTGGTCCTGCAAAAAAAGATAAAAAAAAACTTGAAATGAAAACTTATCTTAAAAACTTTTATTATTGCTTTGGCTGTTCCAGAAAAAAATTATCTGGGTATGAGTGCTGGCATATTTTTTTTCTGTGAGTTACTGTACTTAATAAATTTCATTTCTCTTGGTGGTGGGGGCAGGGTTTAAGGAAATCTGATTCTATGGGTGGGTGCTTTCTTTTAAGTCATTTCTTATCATTTCATAAAATTTCTGTAGGTGGTTGTGTTTTCTACCAATTAGATTTTGATGTTTGTAGTACCAAAGATAAATGTGTTTCCCCAGGTGCAAGGGCAAGGGAGGAGTGCCTCCAAACATCCCCAAATAATTATTTCTGAAACAACCCTAAAGTAATTTATCTGTAAATCTTCAAATCTTCAAATTAAATAAAAATGCAAATTTACATTTTTTAGTGTAAGGTGTTTAACACAGCACAAGTCCATATAAAAAATCACTTTCAATCATTGATAATTGCAGTGCATTGGTCAAATAGTTGGATGCATCAGTATATATTCGTAACAACATTCAATTATACATTTGGCAATTTATACGATAAAACAAACCTTAACAATAGTGTATAACAGAGAGTTTACAGGACTAAAGTCCTATTTAATGCCCTTGCCATGGAACACCCATCATAGTTACACCATGGTCAAAATCTTCATGATATTGTCTACAGTAAACGTTGATGCAAACATATACTTCTCCGTTTACCTTTCTTGTGGCTTGAACCCTCATTTAAACTTAGTATTGGGTCTTCCTCAGAAGACATGTGTTGCCTGCGTCAAACAGGAAGTGGGCGTGCAGCAGATTCAAAACTGCGTTACACTGACGCTCTGTGCCAAATATCAGGAAGCTGGATTCTATGGTTCCTGAGAAAAATGTAACAGAAATATTTTGTGACACAGACGCCGACGCAAGACGACGGATAGTGATCCCTATATGTCGCCTCCGCTGAAGCAGGCAGGCGACACAATAAACATTCAGGCTAAACAAATGTTGATGTATATTACATGTATACAGTCATACTTGCCCTCCTGGTCACCTCTATCAAGCAGCAACTTGATTTTAAAGGCCACCTTTCCTTTCCCCATTGCTTAAAATTTTTTATTGTAGATGAACTTTATTTAAAAGGTCACTTATCATAAATGGTCACTTCTGATTCTAACCCAAGGTGACCTCTTAATACAAGTGTGAGTTTATTTAATAAACCAACCCCTAAAGCCTGCATCTGCATGGCCACTAGTTTTATAACAGCAGAACAGAATGATGGTGGTGTGGTATGACAGATCTGTTCACTACGGTGACTTCCCTGCATGGTCAAACTGTCGGGGAAAACTGGTCCTCCTGGCCCGCATAGTACTATACTTAACAAGGCATTCACTAGTGTCTGCAACAGAGAAAATGTGGATAGTCCAGCTCTAAAACTATTCTTTAAAATGAAGTAAATAGTTTGTGTTCAATGTACCCGGGAAAAATTAACATTTTGAAATATGAACATGAATAAAATACACATTTTGTGACACCATGTTTTATTTTCAAAACATGACTTTACACAATAGAAACGGAAAGCCATTGCAGCAGAATCATAAAACAAATTTGCAATGAATGATGCGATTAATGGAGACAAATAACAGCAAACAAATAATAACTTCTAAAAATAAAAACTTTACATGTAATGTGACACAACATAATAATGTCCACATCACAGGAATTTGATTGGGGTTTTATGCCACTTAAAGTTATATTCTGGTAGTTAGTCTTACTGGTGGAGGAAGCCAGAGTACCCACAGAGGACCACCGAACTTGGGCAGGTAACTGACAAACATTATCAAAATCAATCTCAACCTCTTTTTGGTATGGTACAAAGTCAGATGAGAACTCATGCTGTATAGGTGATTGGCCACAGTGGTCTGTACAGGTAAGGTTAAATCAACAACTTAGACCACTCAGTCACCAAGGCACCCACATCACAGGACTACAATTATCCTTAGTTGACAGAATGCAATATTTGACAAAGCATACACTTTTGTCCACATTTGGCATCTTTATCATCAATAATAAAAATTTATCAGTATCATATTGGCTAGTAATCTACATGCGATCACAAACTGTGACAGAAAAAGTTTTGACTCCTGAAAGCATGGAAATATTTCTGTTGCTCTTAATGACTTTACAGATAAAATAAAATAAATTCTCAAAGGAAACTGGATTATCTACTTCAAGTAGTTTGGCTGAAAATTAAATGTATTTTTTTAAGTGAATTAATTGGGGGAATTGATACATACAAACAGTGCAATTTAACAAACATTGCTGCTGTATCTGAGAACCAGAACATCAGTTTTTTATGGCTTAATGACAAAAAATTCATCAAAAGTAGGCAAAAACAAGACATACTGTGAGCAAAACTCACAAAGGATACACCCTGCTTCCCTATCACTTAAGTTGAATAATCTGCCCTTGGAATAAAGCAGGATGAATGATCTTCCCATATGCAAATCTACACATTGTGTCTAAGCTTCATGTAAAGTTTCATTGAAATCCGTTGAGCGGTGTAGGAGGAGATGCGCTTACAAGCTATGTGGACAGACGGATGGACAGACAGACAGACAGACAGGGTGATTCCTATATACCCCCCCCCCCCAACTATGTTTGCGGGGGGGTATAAATATCCCAAGCAGCATTAAGAATCCTTAACAACAGATATTGAATAATTTGGATGAATTTTGCATTTTGCTCACCATAATTACAATCAATTACTAACAATAATAAAAACCATTTACTTACAATTGTGGTGTACCATAGGCATCTGTATATAACCCAACAGAAAATCCCACAACAATACCAGGTACAACTAAAAAATATAACATTCAATATAAATTGTAAAGTACTTCATAAACATCCATACTGCTAAAATAAAGAAACAAACAAAACAGCCCAATAATTGTGAACATTTAGCAGGTCTGATCTGCAGATAATTTAAGACAGATTTAGGCTTCTTTAACTGAAAATTAAAACAATAAGTCATTATTTTTATTGAAACTATCTGTGACATTAACACTTCTAATCCAGCTTACCTTCAATCCCTCTTGAAAAAATTCTGTCACATGTGAGTTGTAAATAAGTTTGCAATTATCATCCCTTAGTGTCTAGTTTTAAAAATGCCTTGAACAAAAACAAAAATTTCTCATCCAAATTCATATTAAATATGACTATTTTTCATTCTAATTGTTATCTTTTCCAGATGTTAAAACTTATTCTCAATCTTAACAAAACTACATTTGTAATTCAGTATTTTTTACCATAAAATAAATGTATAAAATTTATTTCATCTAAACTTACCATAGCCAATAAGATAATAAAACTTCATAGCACCAAAGTTAATTTCCCTAATTTCTACTACTCTTCTGTAAAGGTGGAGGAGTTCCACAAACAACCAGGAAAATGCTGATAAATGGAAGAAGTGCAGAGCTATGGCAACCAGGCGACACATCAACTGAAAATATATAGTGTAAGGAACACTATTTTAAAAAAATCATGAACAAATATCAAGTTTAAATTCCTGGAACATATCATTTTCATAATGATTTCTGGTTTGAATTTGACATGTAAAAAACTGATGGAAATTTGTCAGATACCAATTTCCTAGTTTTTGTGATTGTGGTCAAATAATGCATTGACATATTCAATGAATGCAAGTTTAATATGAATATATATGATAAATAAACAACATCTGAATTATTCCATAGGCTTTAAAAAGTCTCAGCAAAAGATGATTTCTTATGCCT
This sequence comes from Geukensia granosissima, assembly GCA_032357055.1. NCBI lineage: Eukaryota > Metazoa > Mollusca > Bivalvia > Mytilida > Mytilidae > Geukensia > Geukensia granosissima. The sequence goes on from JAULBM010022811.1 coordinate 5,543, forward strand.
TACAATTTATAAATTCATGTTCGTTGAAGTTTGCTTTAGTTAATAATTTGTAATACATTGCAGTTTTCACTTGTATACATACCTTGACTTCAGCTCGGTACACCCCAATTATAAAAGCCAGTTCTGTGATGAAGATGACAAAGACAAGGTTGATAAGGATACTATTGGAATTACACTGGATATGTTTGAAGGATATCAGGATAATAAATGTCACAAACAGTGAGAACATGGATAGTCCTACTCCAATAAAACTGACCACTTCCAGGGACACAGCTCCTTCTTCAACATACTTAAAATACATATAAATAATTGAAACATAATGTTTAAAAAGTAGAAACTAATATGTGAAAAAATGTGTGTATACTTTAATGAGCACAGGTTATGCAATTTTCAGATAAGCCCTGTTGAAAGCAAGAAATTCTATGTGTATATATATCCCACATGATAAACTTACTTGAACATTTTCTTCCAAAAAAAAATGACCATACCACTTCAACTTGCAAAACAAAGTTGTGATATACATGGATGACCTGTTTAAGCTGAACACTTTCGGCTCCAAGTTTTATTTGTATTTGTCAGGTATTCAGTTTATACAGATATCTGACAGCCTCTGATGAAGGCAAACGGCAAATGATATCAGCATTGTATATGAAATTCCACATTTTACCTGAATTATTTATTAATATGCAACATTTTTTCAAAAAATCTACCTCACTTTCTGCTTCATCCATCATTAGACCAAAACTGGTCATATGATTACAGGCGCAGACAACAAACAACTGTTTGACAACAGTGACATCTGTTGGATCTTCTGGATTAACCTCTTTGACCTCCATTTCATATCTGTCTGTTATTGAACATCCTTGGTCTGACCACTTGCCTCCACTGCTGCCAAACTGCCAATAAACACACTGAGGATCTGTCCTATTTTTATTAACAGCCTGTTTGAAAGTTAATTTGATTGGCTGTTTAAGGTTACCACTGACAATTTTTCCCTGCTCTCGGACTTTGACAGTTACAAGAGGTGCATTCAGGTTGACTGGACGTCCACTGAGAACCCTGACATTACTATCATATCTATGTGGTAATAAGTTGCCAAGGTTCTTGTACATGACGAAGGCTATGTGAGACTGTGGAACATGTCTATTCTCAAATATCTGGGATAACAAATCTGAAAAAAAATCTTTTTATAAATATTTCAACTACATATATTTAACACAATAAACATAGAATAAAATATTTCTTAATACAGCAATCTATGATGAGTGTCAACACAGTTTTTTATTAATTTATCTGCAAACAATTTAAATTCATAATAAAGAATACTTTTTATTTGCAAAGCAAACATTTATAAATCTGACTAGCTCTAAAACAACCACTATGTCTTACATTTTTTTCTACATCTAAAAACAACACATATGGTAAATATAAAGGCAGATTGTAAAAAATTCCTCCTATTCTAATGATCTAATATCTCATAAACATCAATTACATACAGGTAATTATTTTCTCCAATAAATAACAAAAATGGGTAAAATTCATGACAGCAAAATATTAAGCAATTATATATTAACTTTCATTGGTGTACAAGTTGATAATTTTAAATGGAGAATTGGCAAGCTCATGTAAATAACTTGAATTAGTATAGGTTAGATTACGCACACATTACAGCAGGCCTATCAATATTTTGACAGATTTTTATTAGCTTGTCCATCTACACTGAAATAGTTGGTATTTGAAATATTAAAAATTTGAAAATTAAAAAAATGAATATTTTTTCTTACAATTGGTAAATTAACAATAAATTTTAGTTGCAGCATAAAAAATTGTAATACTAATTATTACCTAGTAGTGATATTGATAATCACTGAGCAAAATAAAAATTTTCAATGTCTTCATTTCTCTATGAAAATGAGATGCAGTAGATTTGAAAGAATCTGCTATAAAAGACCAAAACTTACAAATGGACAAACATGGCTGATAGTTGAGGAAATCATAATAAAGCACAGACATGTCACAAAAGGGTATAAGCATAAGGTACACTTTGGGCAAGAAGGCTGCTATTCAGCTTGTCAAAATACTACTAAGCATTAAGTTATAGGCATTAAAAGTCTACATTAACTTCTATTTTACATACTACAATTAAGGTATTTTCAAACCCACCGGTAGAAAGTTAAATCATGTCAATCAGTTTCGAAATATCAATTTTTGTAAATATGGTGGAACTTTAAACATGAATAAAAACCAAATGACAAATACTTTTGGTGTCAATTGTCTATAAGTTCCTTTATGAAATTTTTTTTCAAACTTAAATGATTCTCCATTAATTCTTTCTACAACAGGAAGAATTGCTTTCAAAATTATTAAATCTTAGAAAAGCTATTTTTAAAGCAATTATCTTGAAACATTCTGCCCCCACCCCAAATGATAGTATTTTTAGACATATATAATAGTAGTACATATAGATATAATTTTTTATCGGATAGTAATTAGGATTTATAAAAAGAAATCTGAATAACATGATGTCACTCTCCTAAAGGGATGTTAAGCTGTTAGAACTACATGTACATGTAAATCTTACCCGGATTGTCCTCCACTACAAGCACACAATACACCATTATAACAACATGCTTTATCAACACTTATAGCAACAATACTTTTACTGCGATAATAAAATCTCTGATCAGTGACCAAAATAGTTTTAAAGGATCATATGAGAACTGAATGGACAATAAATATATCACTTGTGATGAAACATTGAAAACCAAGTTAAATTTGGAAAAAATTGTTGAAGATTTTTGCATTGTCAAATTGACAGTTGAGTAAGACTTGCCTAACTAAAATTTTGGGTCATATGCATAATTTGGAAATATCTTTTTTAAATCTATATCTAAGCCACAAGAACTTTGCAAATGTATTTCATATGTTTTCATTGTATTTTATGTATATAATTATATTATGCTTAGTACAAAAATTAACCTAAGTGGGATTTTATTTGTTAAACCCAAGTAGGACACCTAAGAAGTTGGGCAGACCAGTCTTTGCTCTTACTTCTTAATGCTGCGTGCTTAGCGGAGAAGCAGCAAATACCAATTTTAATGTCTTTGGTTTGACCCGGCCGGTGAACAATCCCACGACCTTCCCCACTCGATGCGAGCAGGCTAACCATTACACCACCGGGGCGGTTGGAAGCGAGGAAGAAAAAGAATCTTATCACCATCTCAACTATTATCAATTAGCAATGGGTCATTTAGAAGTCCAGTTATCAAACAGAGGTTTTAAGAACATGATGATTAGGGAAGTTACTTCAAAAATACAACAGTAAAAATATTGACAGCATAAAAATGGTTGATAATCATTCATTTTTTATCAGTCCACAATCATGCTAATGATTCAATTACCTATAATATTAGTTCCATTCAACAACATTTAAAACTCAACACATCATACAATTATCTACCTACATAATTATAACTAATACACATATTTATAGAAACCACATGGTAGCCAATTAAAAAAAATACACTTAATAATCAATGGCCAATTTAAAGCTAACAGGGATAATCTAAATTCTGAAACAAATGCATTCAATTACAAGAAATCAACAATCTAAAAAAAATTGATTTTACACTAAAATCTGCATACAGCAATAAGCACACTGGCTGCAGCTAATTTAAATATTCAAATTTTACCTGCTACAGACTGTTTTGAGAATAAGACTGCACTGGGTATGTCTACATGTGTCTCATCATCGTATGTTGACTTCTGTACAATATTATCAAACTTAGGAATTTCCAAAGAACTGAAGTTGCTTTTGTTTACTGTATCCATCATCAACACTGAAAAGAAAACATTTCTTGGTGATGGAATTCAAATATAGGTGTTGAAGTTTTCTTTCTGTTTACACTTGAATGATTTTAATATTCCAATTATTCAGGTTTAAAGGAGATTTCAGGCTCTGCTGGAACTTTAAAATGTTTCAAAATAACAGTCTCTTTTCCTCCACACAAGATTGGGGTTTTGCACTATTTTCAACAGTTAAAGTGGCCAGTTTACTGGTGAAGAAAACCCAGAGAGAACCTCTGACCTTGGGCAGGTAATGGACAAACCTTATCATGTGCAATGTGAGTCAAATGCAACCCTTTTTGTGCATGGTACAAAGTCAAATGAGAACTCGGGCCATATAGGTGATCTGTACAGGTAAGTTAAAATAGGTCCCTCCAACCCACAAGGTTTGATACAGGTAAGTCTTAGTTAAAATAATTTGCTTTTTCATGCATTTTCAATGAAACATTGGATATATGAAGCACAACTTAAACAGTACTCAAGTTTCAAATACAATATTTACAAGTTTTCTGTTTTACTAACCAACATTAGCCGAGATAACACTGTAAGGAATTTTCTGAAGTTCATCTAATGTTGTCAATAATTTCTCTGTGTAACTTTCTAATTTATTCAACAGGACATCTGAAGTTTGGAGTCGTCTCCAATCATTGCTATATTTTGGGTCCAGCAAAACACTCAAAGCATCCAATAGATTCTGTAAGATAAAATTTAAGTTAACTGACATACAGTAGTCCCCCTCTTATGAGACCACACTATCTGCAGAGCATAAGTGGTCTTATAATGGGGGTGGTCTTTGATGAGGGGATTGGTATTTGAGTCCATTTGTTACATTAATGGCCTTTTACATGTATAGTTCAGTGTTGCATGTGTTAATGTGTATACATGTAACTAATGTTAGTTGAAAGAATGATTTTGTTAGTTTTGATAAAGTTTTCACTCTATCTATGTTACTTTTTAGAAAATAACATAACATTAGGATCTTAAATTAAGAGCAAAATATTTAGGTTTTCTCATGATAATGAATGTGGGAGCATAAAAAGTGAAATTTTATTTTTGGATATTGGATTATAAGTGGTTAAGGTTTAAGGTATTAATGCAAAAAAATGAAAGTTTTCGTTTTTTTTTTATTGTGGAAGGGTCTTGCATCTCACATCCGACGTTCCCTTGGAATTACCTAAAGTATTGTTTTGTATTGTATAGACAATTACCTTCTTACAATTCTTAACTATTATACAATAATAGTCTTTTCGAGAGGTCAATAAATTCTGAACTATAATCAAAGGTTATAATTGTTTTTTAATGTACGTTTCATCAACTGAGTCTCTCACATTTTGGTTATTCTCTCTTAAAGCAATCACAAAATCTGAAAGCGGAATTTAGAAAGAAATTTAACAATCTTTGGCAACTAAATCAGTGTTAAAAATATCCCCGGTGTCAGTGTTTGTCCAGTGCTCATGTGAAAATCTTTGATTTTTGTGAAAAATTTAAGTTCCCAGAGTGTTTACGTTTCTGCATTTTTGGTACCGCCAAGCTTATTTTTACTAAAATTATGTATAAACATATGCCAATAGATATAAAACTCCAATTTTCCAGATGAGTGGAGAAAAACTAGAAATATGTGTAAAAAATTTGAAATATGCAAAAGTTACCAGAATGTTTTTTATATTGCAATTTTTTATAATTTGTACCAGTGATATTGTTTGCCTTAAATAAGTGGAGAATAAAGGCTTTTTCCCCCGGAGAAGAATCCCAATTTGAAAAAAATTGGCTTAAAATTATTCCCAAAAAGACAACTTTTTTCCCAAACATGTCAGTAGTAATTGTGCATGAATACTAACTGAAAAACACTCATTTAAACATTTTTCATGCCTGAAATGACTATATGTGCAGATTGAGGGTCTATTTATGAATAATCAC
>JAULBM010022822.1:0-11305 GCA_032357055.1 Geukensia granosissima
ATGCTGCGTGCTTAGCGGAGAAGCAGCATATACCAATTTTAATGTCTTTGGTTTGACCCGGCCGGGGATCAAACCCATGACCTTCCGCACTCGAGGCAAGCTTGCTAACCATTACACCACTGAGGCGGTCCCTCAGTTAATGGGATTTGATGGTAATATGAAGCAAATATTATAACCTGGTTGTTCACTATTTGTAATTAGTATTTAAATATTAACTAATAGTAAAATTTTTACAAATCAACTACCGGGTAATTTCACTTTGAGTTGGAATTCAGCTGTGAATTGAGATAAATGGCCATATACATATATGTTGTCAGAACAAAACTTAGTTCTGTATGGCACACATTTCCTCCCTCTTGATGTGATTTTTCTGTCAATTTGCATCCTATATCCATATTGTTTATCATCTATTAACCTTCAATCTTCTCCAAAGAAGCCCCTCACCAGTTTGGTTTATTGTAGGGTTAATATTCCAATTAACAAACTGTTTCATATCACTACAGACATAGAAAGAAAAAGGCCTAAATACATATACATGTATTATAGTTTGGTGTTATGTACAAGAGAATTGATTTCCAACTCCTTGTGAAGTCTGTTGATTATATATTCACCATTATATATTTTTAAACTTTAGCCTTTAGTTGATTTATATTATTCAATAATTCTATAAGCATTTGAGAAATTTAAAGTTGTTGTTCATAGATCAATCATAGGAAACCATCAAACACCCAAACTTGATATAAAATGTTTATAAGATTTCCGATAGTTGTTCTTAAATATTTGTTTACCATAAACAGACGTTCATCCAGTGGCTTGTCAGAATTAATAACGGTCATTATGTTAGCCATGTACCCCACAAGTAGGTTTAACAGGGTCATCCATAGTCTCAAGTTTTTCATCAATAACACCGTTATAGGACCTTTAAAAGAGAGTTCAAATGGATAGTGCTTTATCTTATATCAGTTTTATGGCTGATTAATTGACTTTTTAATATATATTTAAATTGAGAGATTGCTAGATTAATGAAATTTTAAGTGTGCTGAAAGGGGTTGGTGATCATTTAAAAAAATACTAATAAGACTTTCTGTGTTAAAAAAACAAATTTCTGGCCACTTTTACCTGACCTTAAGAGCAAGGTTAGCTACTATTATCTGTCATATATGTCTCTATATCATTCCTGGCATTCAAATGTCAGATATCCTGTACTAATGATTTCCATATTGAACTCATTCTGGCATTTAGTTTCAAAGCTGAACATAAATGGAAGTTTGCTTCATTTTCCCCATTTCTAAATTAGAAAAAATGTAAAAATTGGAAGGTAAATAAAAATTGTGAGCTTAATTTAAGGATTTGTGATGCAGGCTCTGATATAAAGATTCTTTTAACTTTTAAGTTTTAGCTTGATTTTCTTTGCCCCTGAAAAAAAATATAGCATACTGAGGCTTTTTGGGATTGTATTATTTCTAGTTTATCTTGTTCATAGACACATACATTCACTATTCAGTCGATAAGACTGGATCATTTAATGTTAGCATTAATTGAAACATTTTAGGCTACACATGAATATATGATCAACTCTTGGAAAAAGTCTTCTTATGTTATATAATTAGATATAGTTGTGTAAAAAAATAGAATTTATTTGATCCTTTATCTTTTTTTATTTATGCCCCTAAATCCCCCCCACCCCCCACCACCCTATTGAGGTTGTTGGAATTAATGTTTAGCCCCTTCCTTCTGTACTTACATACATCTGCCCAAATATCTGTCATTTTTTGTCAAAGATTTCTTGATTTTTGTATGTTTGATTAATTTGATATTTGGTCTGAAGCAGGTGGGTTGTACTGTCTCCCCTTTTCAGGTCCATCATATGTCAGCTTGAACCTGTTTTTCAAGTCATTGATTGAATCTCCATGGCCATTTTTCGTCCCAAGATTTCTCAGCTTGATTATGATTATGTTGTATTGATTTGATATTTGGTCTAAAGCATTTTCAGGGTGAGTTGGGGAAAAAAGAGCACCAAAAGGGAAATTACACAAATACATGAATTTTGAGGTTAAAATCCCTTAGACTGCTGATAAATGTTTAGGAGTGAACTGTTTAATATGTTTGCTTTTTTTAGGTGCAACAATATATAGATGTTTTGTGTAGATCTACATGTACACATAATGTACATTCTATACTGACTATTTAAAACAATACATTTCGTGATAAAGATTTAATAATATTGCTGTTTTTGGTGTAAATTTGTCAGGAATGGGGCTTATTTAGAAATAACCTAGTAATTAAGAATGATCTAATCAAATATAGTTGGCTTTGAAAACATACCTTAAATTGAGTATGTCCTAAGGTAGACTTAAGAAATGTGGTAGGGTTGAATATAGGCAGTAGTTAATGACTTGAAGTTTTATGTAAAGTACTGTTTGTTCTCAAATAAAGAAAATCCTTTTTTTTAGTATTTGTTTGGACACATGTTATACAAATACATAAACCCAGACCTAGTTTGTAATAAATGAGAATTTTGGGTATATTGTGGGCAAGCACCTCTACAATGTGTTATTAATTTAAATCATTGATATGAGTTGTTTGTCAATTCTGAACCTGAAAGTGATATCCCCTGCAGGCTAAAATTATATTCATATTAATCTATAATTTGATGTTGTATATATATATAGACAAATAAAGATTGAAAGAGTTCATTTTATATTCTGAGTACTTCGGGGTTGATTATATATTATATATACATGTACTTTAACACTTGAATATAAAATTTAAAAGCCCCTTCTACTCACTTGTATTGTAAATTCATATGTTTTAGAATTTAATTTTTAAAAGAAAGAATATGGAATTTATGCTAAAATGAAATGTTCCACATCTTATATACATTTATAACATTTATTCAAGGACCAAATTTAACTACATGCAAAGTGCTTTTCTGGATTTACCTTCATTAGACGGTTTAGACTGCCACTGGAAAAATTATGGGTTGGATGGTGTCAGATAATTCAGCCTTATAACTGGGCTTCGACTGACCACTCAAGCGATCTGTAACAAGGGGTCCCTTATGTGCTTAGAACATGGCATTTTTTAAACAGATGCATCTTTAAGGTCTCCCTATGGACAGATAGTAAATTTGTACATCCCCCACAACCAGGAATCCCTGTGTAGAGGACTAGTGCCACAAGGATGGAGATACCAAGTGTCTATACTTTAAACCCCTGCTTAACTTTTTGAAGCGGTAATCAAGCATATATTCATCTTGCTCAAACAAAGGACAATGCTTTAGTGGGTTCTACCTGCAGGTCAAGAAACCAAATGTCCTACTTCTATAAATTGGCAGCCCTTGGAGTTGGGTAGATGGAAAATCACCACATAAAATTCAAAAGATATGTAAATGTTTTAAATAATAGCTATTATGAATTTAAAATTACAAAGCCTTTTTGAAGTAATATTTTATATAAGCATATTTTGTTGGAAACATAAGCTCCTTGTGTTTATTTCAAGTGCTGACAGTAATGTGGACTAGTAGTAAACAAATATTTAAACATGGGTAACATTAATTAAAAGGAAACCCAGAAAGATGTTGTGTCCACACTAGGAAATAAGCTAGAGAAATGTGTTATCAACCTCTTCTTTATATAACCCGGTCAGAGTCTAACATATTGATATAACTTGTTTAAATATGAATGTTTGTAATAATTATAAGATTTGAGAAACATTTCTTTTGTTATCCATTGTTTTATAAGATAAATATTATTAATACCGACTATTTTATTCCCGAGAGTTAACTTGTCTATCATATTTGTTTAGTTTTGAAGTCAATAAAGAGCTTCTAGTGAATACATTTGCACTAAGCTTCTTTTTTATATCTACGAGGCTATAAATGAGAAAAAACTGAATTATCCTCAGATTCTTTGGTGCTTTGATGTTTAAATTTTCATATTATAAATTAGAAGACTGGGTAGTAACAAGATTTTGGAACAGGTAAAGACTTGCTTAGCAGAGCAAAATGGAAATAAATGGCATTTAATAAATGTAACAGTTGTATAATAATTGGGTATTGTCCTGGTAATATCCTCTAGGAAAAATTATTTGGCATATTACCAGATCAACACCCTATTATTATGATTATTATACTGAATGTCTTAACAAATTAGTGCTCCCTAATTGTAGTATTTTCAAAATATATTTCCCCCTCCATTTAAAAACGTCATATTGGTCTCTGTGACAGACGTTCATAACGTCATGTATATTCAGCAACAGGAATGCCCACAATCAGCATGTGAGACATATTACCTAGGGAAGATGCCAAATATTATACTAGAACATTTCACTGTAGAAACTTACATGAAGTATAAAAGTATAATAATTTCTAAAAGTAATTCTTTTTGAAAGGGGAGAGATTTATGCCAGGTCCATCCACAATAAAATCGATGCCTGAAAGATACGGTTATAAATATCTGACATCAAAAGATAGAAAATTGTTCAGTAGGTGACTAAATATATCAATTTTAAAACTGCATCTTTTGAAATAAAGATGTTCATGTATATGTGTAAATCTGTATGGTTGATTGATTGGTTGGTTAGTGTTTAACGCCACATTGGCAGTATTTCAGCCATATAGTTAAATAATATTGATAAAATTAAATCAAAATTAAGATATTTAGTACTAAAATGGTGGTTGTTGATATTCAAATATGAAAGGTCTTTAAAGTACAGATGAAAATGTAAAAAAACACATTACACAGACTGGGAAATCTGTATGGTGATATCAATTCTACTTATTACATTGTAAAATTGAACTTTCTTTAAGCAAGTATTGTTTGACTTTTTTATTTATTGACGATTAGGATTTTGTTTTTTTTTTTGTTTTTTTGCAGCATTTACCACAGAAGAAAGTTATTTTTTAACTCCAAGAACTATACCCAGACCATTAAGTCCAGAAGACCCTAAACTACGAGCATCCCTCCCAGCTCCCAAAAGGAAAAGGTAAGTAATAAATAGATTTGAAAAAAAATGAAGATTACAATCTTAAGATTATCTATTGCTGATTCAAGCAACAGCCACAGACCACTTGAGCATATGTCACAACTTGGTACAGTTCATTGACTTTTACATTTTAATGTTCTTCTCTGAATCTACTGGACTGCAACTTTTTGAGATTGCAGATATTTTCATTGTTGGTCTAAAAACATGGTCACTAAATGCAGTCCTTGGTTTTGATTGGTCAAATTTAGGGAAAAATCTTTTTGAACCACCATGCTAAATGACAAAATTTGGTATGAAGCATCTATGGATAGTCCTTGAAGAATTTGCCCATATTTTCCTTATGGCTAACATAGCCAATTCTTATTTCTGATTTGCAAGTTTAAAATGTCAACTCCTAGTTTTTAATTGCTTGGCATAGTGATCTTACTTTTTAGGAGGCCTCAGATCATATTCTCATTTAGTACCAATCAATCGGCAAAGGTATTTCTTGCAAAATTTTTCACCCTCTGAGGACAAACTTGGCCACTATGTTTAATAAATTTTTTTTTTTTGAATAAAGAATTCTAACTGCTGAGTAAAGAAGTTTCACCATGTAAGTGAAGTCAACAGTGCTGTTTTGACCTTGATAGGTCATCTGCTGTGGCTGCTTATAAGCTATGATTGTTTCAAGGTCATCTGCTGTGGAAGCTTATAAGCAATGATTGTTTCAGATTTCAAGGTACTGGTAGTGGTGCTGGCTTAATCAGTTTTCTAGGTTTTTCAGAAATTAAAGTTTCCATGGGATATAATCCATATAAATTAACTTTACCACAATAAATCATATGACTGCTTTCCTCACTAAACAAATCCTTGTGAAGTTTTCATCTTGCCAAGGAAAAGTGTACGTTAATACCTAACTTTACAGACCAAAATTTTAATTGCCCTAGGTAACAGGAAATAGGAATCCTAGAATACTGTAAACAACAGAGTTTTAAAAAAAATCTATAACAGTTTCAACTAATTAAAACACTAGTTTTAGAGTTAAAAGTGTAAAAGCTGGTTAAAAGGTGTCATTTGATTTATGTTATGATCTTTTCTACATATATTATCAAATCATTAAAAAAAGTTGATTTTCATTCTGGCTTCCGGTTTTATTTTTGAAGTGCTGGTCTTCATGAGTTTTTGTCGAGAGAGGAAAGGATAGGAGCTGCAATAGAAAGATATGCATTGTCTCCACGGATACCACAAAGGCAACAGAATGGAATAGATTTAAATTCAAATGGTCACACAAGACTTCCACCAATCAACTCTTCAGGAATACAGAGTGATTATGACAGCAGCAGTTATTTAAATGGTATAACAATCAGTTAAAAGATACAATGTATAGTAATTTTTAAGGAGGCTGCACCATATCTCACTAATCGCTGCCAAATGTAGAAAATGAAGAGGTCTCCATATGGCATTTAGCAAATATGGTCAATTTAACCCCACTAAATCTTCAGGAGGATGAAAAATTCTGAAAATCTGTCCCATAAATAACTTAGCTGTTTCAACCCAACTCAACCAGTTAGAGAAAATAATTTGCATGTTGTTTTCTATTGACTTCACTTGAGGATCAAATTGCTTTAAGTTGAAAAAAAGACCAGAGATATATTCTAAATTTGTGAATTCAGAAAAACAAAGGAAGAGACACACCCAAAGATTAAATATAGATCCTGTTTAATGTTGGGAGACAGTTGTTCCTGTTCGTTACAATATTTATCCTCCCTCTATAGTTAAAATTCAACTCATGAGATTTACAGTTTGAATTTTAACAACTGCCAGATAGCTTATGATTACAAGTCTTTTATTAGAGAAATATTGTATCTAATGGGCATAATTTTTTTTTTTGGATCTTTTATTTAAAATCAGTTGCTGTGACTTTATGTAGTCCTAAAATTTTCAACAGATAACAAATTCAGTACATTTGTTTTGTTTAACCATGGAACTACTGTAGATTCAGAAATTATTGTGATGTTTTTATCATTGCGAATAATGCGATTGGGTTGTGATCGCAATAGATAGAACTCACATTCTTAAATTTTCTACTTATATTGTGTTACAACTTTCAAAAATCAGCAAAAATAAAGCTCGCATTATCATCCCCGTTCAAGAATTCGCAATTATAAATGCACACAATAATTTCTGAATTTACAGTATTATAGAAGGAAGTGGCACAAAATTTACAAAATCATAAACAAATATTTGGGCACTTGGGTGTTCATTATTATCAAGGAAAATTTGACGAAACTAGAAACAACATAATGATTCAAATGTATTTGACATTGTACTTTGTTGTGACTAGGTTGTCACTGACAATCAGCTTGCTGATCAAACCTCATCACATGATGAGTATCAAACTCACTTATCCTCAGTTTCATATGTAATTTTTGATTAATAGGGTTACAGGTTTTTTAAAAACAAATGGTTTTGACTTATTTAAAAGTTAGACCAGAAATAAGAATGTTGTGGATTGTTTTTGGTCAGTTGCGTATTAAAAACTGCTGGTCAATACTGTCATAAGTCTCCTTAATATACATTTTCACACCATACTTGTGATCACTTGTGAATTTAACTGCTGTCAATTTAAGGAACATTAAATAAAGAATTTGACTTCATTATCAAAACATGGGCCAAAAGACAACAGCAGCAAAATTAGACTGAAATCATCTATTAAATTTATTCATTACTTGCATAAATCCAATCATATATGAAAGAAATTTATGGTATATTCATGCAATGTCTATCTTTTGACTGATGCTTTTTGTTTTCTCCTCACAAGAATTGTTGAACTTTTTACCAATGTTCATTTAAAAAAATAATGTATGATTTCCTTAAAATGTCCATTTTTCGTCAAGCAAAATGATAATATCTTCATTGACTTTTTAAACTTAAAGATATTTTTTGAGTTTGTATAAAACTCCATAAAACATGTCTTAATTAGTATTGTTTTGTATATACTTAAAAATTGAAATTTATACAATAGTAACTATCAACATTGTCTTTATTGGCCAACACAAAAAGGTCAGTATAAGTACAGCTGTCTCTCCAACAGGATTTTTACTTCCTGGACACAAATCCATATAGTAGAAATGTAATTTTGCCTTTGTCTAGGCATGAATAGAAGGTAATTTGGTTGGAAAGTACATGTATGTTTCCCTATTTTACTTGATCTAAATGTAGAAAATACACATAGTATGATTTTCTAAATATTCTAGAAATGGGATTATATACTATTTCTTGCATTTTACAATATGTGTATAGAAATATTCAATGATACTGTGCAACGTTAATCTTTTCACTTGAATTCAGCACAGCACATGAGTATCTTCAATTAAATTTCAAATTTCATGAAATTTTATAATAGATTATTTTAAGCAAGGATTTCAGGTTAATGCGTAGCTAGCTGCAAAATTTGAAAACAAGGTCATGGGTCACTCAGGCTACACATAACTGTCACATTATAGTGACCTCACAGAAAATCCTTAGTTCTTATGTTATTGTTGTGCTGCTATTAAATTTTTACACATAGAAATTATGAAAATTGAAAGCCGTAAAAAATTTTACAACAGAATAAAAATATTAGAACATTGATCTATACCCTTCACTTAATGAGAATTTTTAAAAATATCCTATAAGCATAGGTATTGAAAATTTTCCCATTTTGATTAAATTCAAATTAAAAAGATATAAAATTGGTCATATTAACACATAACGAGAGTGATGTTTACATTTGCCTAAGTTTAGAAATATAAATTGGATTTTTTCCTCACAATAAAGGCATGACTAGAAAGTTATTAGAGAATATATTGACTAACGTTATTGACTTCACTTATAACTATGGATTAGATACAATCAAGTTTTGTTAATAATTTTGCAAAGAGGTGACATTTGAATTGGTTGTTTGGAAGAAAGGGTGTTTATGAAATTAAAAGTCTGATGGCATCAGTAAAATGATAAGATAAAAAAGGATGTGTATGTTTAAATTGTTTTAGCCTGGCAGATATTTATTGTACCACCTTTGGCAGTTAGATACATTATATTATATCCAGGAATTCAATATTTTGGTATCAAACCACAATAAATCTTTACATGGTGTTATGGGAGACAAAAGACACAACTTTCATAATGCCAGGTTTAAGAACTAAGATTGCAATCATCAAATGAATTTTTTGTTTGTTGTAGTTTACTAAATTGGCTGATGTTGTTTCTTTGGAATATTATCACATTTTAATTTTGGGGCCTTTTATAAGATACCTTATATAATAAGGGTGTGGGTATTTGTGCAATATTAAAGGTCTTAGGGTAACATGTAGAGGTTTGTATTTGATAAGGTTTTGGATGACTGTCATATTAACAATAATGGAATGTTTCTACTTGCCATTGATTATTAAACTGTTCTAGAAGAGAGACTAAGTTTGGTAGTTTGGTATTGTCTTTTTAAATAATCAAATTATTTTGCTTATTTGATCAGCAGAAAATCAATGATATGAACTGACTTGTACCTTACTGAGAGATTAGCTAAAACAAAAGCCAAGATAATCTGTTAAGCAAATATGTAAATTTCACCATGGAAAACAAACAACAATAGTTTTGTAGCATTTAGTATGAATCACTTGTTGATAAGAGATCTTCCCTTTAAAAAGTCTTCATATATATTTACATAGGTGTAATAAACATACACAGTAAGACCTAATTGACAAAAGGTTGAAGAAATGTTCATCTACATAAATTTATATCTATCAATGCCAGTCGTTTTAGACTTGTTAATGACATTTTATTGCTGAACTGTGTGATGTTACTAAGCAAATTTCAATTAGGAATCTATATTTCGAACCCAATTTATATTTCGATAAATTTGTGATTTCATGATCTGCAGTTTGTCTGTATACACATTACATGCACTTAAGAGTGTTTTTCAAACATTTAAATGATTGTTTCACATAATTACAATTGTTGAAAACACCCACCCATTATAAAGTGTCTGTTGGGTAAAAAGATCAGATATGCACTATTACTGCACCAAGTCTTTTGACATGTGACAGGTTCAATTTTTTAGAAATAAAAAGAGATCATGAAAATAAGGTAATGAAATGAAAAATGAACTTGATAAACATTTTTTTCTCTTTGGAAGCACAAACATTCCAAAGTATATCTTGATTAATAAAAACTTAAAGTAAATATAAAAGGGGTGTCATTCCCATTAGAGATTTAAATTTGATCAGATATAAATTACATAAAGATCAAAATTAAAGTTTATTTCAAAAATATTCATCTTGGTTCTGAATTTTTATACTAACTGAGCTTATTAATGGGTAGAAAAACTATGAATAGCATCAAATATTAAAGAAATGGAATGCCTCATAAAAAAGATATGTCAGCCATGAGAAAAGGAAAATTTATATTATTAAAATCATAGGTTTGAATTTGTCAACAATTTAAATACTTTATATTTACACATAACATGTAATTTAATACTTAATCATATGTATTTTTGTTGAATTGTGTTTTTTAAATAACTTAACAGGAAGACCATTTAAAGGACTTGATGATTTGTATTTTGAAAATGAAAAGGGAAAAAGAGCACCAAAAAAATTCATAATATGTTAATATCTTAATCTCATCATTCAAAATCATCTCACTGTTTGGTCTTCTGTATAGACATCCCTATGATAGAGGGTATTGTAGATTTATTACAATGTCAGGTTGTTTTAAAATGAGGTGATAGATCCAACTCCATTACAAAATACAAAATTACCAATGTTAAAAAAATATGGAAAATTTAGGTATGCTATATGTTCATTTCAAGGAGTAACCTCTCATCAGTAGCATAAGAACCGAAACCAGGGATGTATATAACAGATAAATATACGTCCCTGCCGAAACACAGGAAGTCAAATATTCAAATATAGCAAAAGAAGCACTCAACCGAACAAATACATAGTTCCTATGTGACATCACAAGTTACTGACCAATAAGATTTCACCATTTATTTTACCTGTACTGTTATTGGGGGTGACACATAAAATGCCTAAGACAATTTCCAATCAAATATATTTGTTTTCATTAATATTTCATTTTCATATAACATTCTTTTTTCGCATTCATTTTACTATTGAGGACATAAAGCTCAAGTTTTTTTTAGCTCACCTGGCCATAGGCCATGTGAGCTTTTGTCATCACTTGGCGTCCGTCGTCCAGCGTCCGTCGTAAACTTTTTACTTTTTCATCAACTCCTCTGAAACCGCATGGCCAAATGGAACCAAACTTGACAGGAAGCCTTTATATAAGGTCCTTTACA
>JAULBM010022844.1:1135-11304 GCA_032357055.1 Geukensia granosissima
TAGGATTTGCATGCAGCAAGCTCCCACCACACTGCCGAAATTACAAAAAAAAAGAAAACTTTTAAAAGATTTTGACCTGTCTCATTTTTGTAGAAAAGTGTAATGGTTTCATGTTGAATAAGTGTAAAGCATCACACTAAAACCAATAAAGAAAATGATAAGTTTTCTTATTTCACCCTGTTCATTCAAAATTGTCAAATTTTATTTGACCTTTGACCCCATATTAAGAAAATCTGCACATTTTCTTTTTTGCAAGTCACATATGTTCAAGGAAATTTTCATATCTGTTTGTTGAAATATTGCATTCCTGGAAAAATAAAAAATAAAACAATATTTTGCAGTTTGATTCTTCCAATGAAAATGGCTTTAACTCCTACCAACTTAGGATATTGATTTTAGCCAAATGTTTCCCTCAGTTTGTAATTGCTTAAAGATAAAAAATATTAGTAGACTTTCAATGAAAATATCATAAAATTTTGGAAATTTTGATAAATATATGGGTCAAGGCCAGTCTTGAAACTGGAATGTTTTCGAAAACTCTCAGTCAGCTGTTGTTATTATATGTCCAAAATGAAAACCCCACACTTAATATTCAACTATTATGATTATTAAATAAAAACAAAATTTCTGTTTTCATTAAGGAACTTTGAGTAAGTATTAGCAGACGGAATAATTTGATTGTACAAAATTGTTAATTTTTATGTCTTGACCTTTGACCCCAAATATAAATTTTAATCATGATGACAACAAAATATTGATGTGTTTTGTTCTATCTTGATTATAATGTGCTTATTGTGTGTGTTCCTGTTACCCCAAATCCACAAAAATCTCTTTTCGGGCACCCAACTATAATTCTAACATTAATTAATTTCCTAGAAGTTATTCAGGTCCATTACATTTTAGAAAAATACTTATCAACCATATAAAATGAGAATCAGAAGATCAATGATTTTATGCAGTGTTAAGATTATAAATTTGGCAGTTCCAACTTTTGCAAATCCTGGAAGACTCTTAGATCATCTTTAAGTTAGAAAAATAAATACATTGATCTCATACTTTATAGTTCATTTAACAATGACTTAAAACATGCAGTACACAGCTTTAATGCAGAAATATAGTTTGTCTTCAGTCATTGCAGCCAGGGATCAATATCAATTTGGTCGTCAATAAATCTATGTATTGACCTGTATGACAGGACAAAAATTGTTTTTTAATATTTGAAATTTTAATTATCTCTGTAGTATATTGAATAGTCTAAAAATAATCAGCACTAAAACATTTTAAATTGAAATTTAAAACTTCATTTGTACAATTCTGTTTCAATACTAATAAATGAATATAGAAACGGGATATTTGATGTGGTTGTTAATGAGACAGTCATAAAAATTTATGAATTACAAACATGTACAGATTGCCCTAAAACCTTCAATAGGTGATGTGATATGATTGTCTATGAGACAGACATACAAAAATCATAAATTTGAAAGTTTGCAGGTTACAGTAAGGCCTGCAATAATCGACAAAGTTCCTTACCACAATTAAGCTGTAAAAGACCCCAATATAAATATAAATACATAAAAAATGTGGCCTTTTCCAAAATTGCCAAGTTATCATCCTGATACCTCCATATCAGCCTGAGACCAATATAAATGCAATATTTCTTTTATTTTATGGCAAGTCTCTTGAAAATCAAGCATATTGTCATTGATGAAATAAGGTTTTGAAGCAATATTGCATGGCGTGCAAAAACTTGAGAATATTGCACGCTCAGTTTTGGTTACAGTACCTTTTACATAAAATATAAGTTGCTGTACAATAGCATTTAGATGGTCCCCTGGACAATACCATGTATTTAATCCACTTTTGGCCCCAGGAATCCTACTAGTGGGCAGACAAAAACTTTCATTAGAAAATGTTTAGAGAAACTGTGTTTAGTAAAAAATATTTTTATGTCTTGTGTAGGATGTAAACATACACAAAATATTTGAATGTTACAACTAAACACACATAATTCCAGGACCAGTATATGGCTAAAAAGTCTTTATTTTCCTTCAAATTGCTAAAAAACTCTAAATGAACCGAAACATGACATAATTTTGGCAGTATTTGGCAGCTTTTGGAAAAAATCAGTTTTGGATTATTATTGAGAATTCAATCAAGTCAGATTGTTTCAGTTGTCTTATTGAAAGTTCTAATTGGAGCCAAATTCAGGCCTTAGCATAATTCTTTATTACTTCAGAAGATCACATCGATCATATTATTTATAGAATGGTGGTAGGAATTTCACATTCTCCTGATATTTTTCTCTATTTTTTATTTTTCTCCTGTGGTTTGCAATATATTTCATTCTGTATGCTTCACCAGGATGCATCTTTAAAAATAAAACAACTTTGTTGTTGGATTGCACATTAAAATTCTTTTACCATGACGATTCCATTTTAATTATGGTGATAAACTTGTCTGTTGATTACAGAAAATATTCCACTAACCTGAAATCAATACATGTTCCATTTAAAACTTAAAAAAACCAAAGATTTTAATGGGATGAATCTGTTTCAGGTGGTGTGAATAATTTATAGCCCTTTAAAAATTTTAACATTACCATAGAGGTATCTTTTGTTTTGTAAATGTGTTTAATTGCTTTGATTTTAACCAGAAATATCAGAATTTAAACATTTTTTTGAATGGAAAATGTTTGCAGTTGGATAATTTTCTGATCAAGTATGAATTTTCTTGTCAAATAAAAATAGGAAAAAAGGATAGAGGATATTTGCCCGTTGGCTAATAAGTTAGAATTATTTGCAACAACTTTTTATTAGATTTATTTCAATTGGAGCTCTATGTTGTGTTTCAACTGATGGTCTCTGTCTCGTACCATTTTGAGATAAAAGGGAGCAAGGTGGACAAAAATTTCAATATTGATTTGAAAATCTTTCATTTTGCATCTGATGTTAATAAGTTTTTCTCAAAATAATTCCCTATGAAAACTGCAACAAAATTGACTCAATTTTAAGAGAAAAAGGAAGTCTATGACCGCTGGTTCACCTATATTACTGTGCCTAGCATTTTTACTGTGTCAAGCCCTTTTCTGTGTTCAGACCATTACTGTGTCAAGCCCTTTACTGTGTCAAGCCCATTACTGTGTCAAGCCCATTACTGTGTCAAGCCCTAATTAAATTACTGTGTTCAGCACATTACTGTGTCAGGCCCTTATTAAATTACTGTGTTCAGCACATTACTGTGTTCAGCACATTACTGTGTCAAGCCCTTTACTGTGTTCAGCACATTACTGTGTCAAGCCCTAATTAAATTTCTGTGTTCGCACATTACTGTGTCAAGCCCTTTACTGTGTTCAGCACATTACTGTGTCAAACCCTAATTAAATAACTGTGTTCAGCACATTACTGTGTCAAGCCCTAATTAAATTACTGTGTTCAGGACATTACTGTGTCAAGCCCTTTACTGTGTTCAGCACATTACTGTGTCTAGCCCTAATTAAATTACTGTGTTCAGCACTTTACTGTGTCAAGCCCTTTACTGTGTTCAGCACATTACTGTGTCAAGCCCTTTACTGTGTTCAGCACATTACTTTGTCAAGCCCTTTACTGTGTTCAGCACATTGCTGTGTCAAGCCCTTTACAGTGTTCAGCACATTACTGTGTCAAGCCCATTTCTGTGCCTAGCCTTTTACTGTGTCAAGCAGATTACTGTGTCAAGCCCTTTACTGTGCCAAGCCCATTACTGTGCCTAGCCTTTTACTGTGTCAAGCAGATTACTGTGTCCAGCAAAACAATGTGTCTTGATTTACTCTACTGTTCCTTTGTGCAGCTGTCCCATGTCAATGTCTTGTGGTTATAAGATGCTGATCTGGCAAAGCACCAATTTGAGTGTGCCACTTTTCACAGAATTTATATAATTCTAAAGTGGACTAGCACAATACAAGTCCTTTACAAACTTTGGGACATGATTTACTATACTTTCTCTAATTGTTATGCACATTTCACAAGACCATTCGACTGGTTTTTGAAAGAGATTTTCAATTCTCTTGCACTGATTTGCAAAATTAGTGATAGTCCATTTGAAAATTAGAGAAGCAAATCAAGTGTAGAATACTCATAAATGTATCATTTAAGAGATCAAAATTGCATAGTCCAAAGTGAAAAAAAAAACTATACTCTATGTAAAGCTTTTCTGGAGTATGATTTTTGGGCTTAATTTATATATATTAAGGTTACAGTCTTTGTATTTATTTTAAATTGAAAGAAATAATTATTCCATGGTTAACAGTTCATGCTTTACACTATGCAAAACTGTTTTACATACTTTTTTTTGCCCCTGAATTCCTCTACCGGGATTTAACGTTGAGGGGTGGCCATCTTTGTTTTTGGCGGGAACACTGAAGTTTGACCAAAATAAATTTTGAAAAATTGCACACATTATTGTATTCAGACCCCCTATTAGCGATACAATATATCAGAAGAATTACTTTTAAAATTTCATTCAGGCGCGCCACTAAGCATTTTTGAATGTTTTTCAATCCTATTTAATTTACTTAATTATTATACAGCAGTGACAATGTGTACTCCCAGTCTTGGTTAGTGCGTGCAAAAAGTCACTTCTTGCAATTAATGGCCATAATGTAAAATCCCTGTAAATAATAAAAAACTTGGCTCAGATTAAAGTACAACATATTTGGGTAAAAATATTATTGCAAGTTGCTTTTTTCAATCTACATAATAAACACAATTTAATAAAAATTCCATAAACAGTTTTTTTTTATAACCTTTTTTACCAGCTCCAACAAACTCTGACATATAGTTTAAATGATAAAACAAAGACTAACAGATCATAGTCTTGGAATCCACAAAATCTTACATTGTTACGACATTGATAATCCTATTTTTTACAAACTAGATATTTAAATTTTCATATGTTTCACCAAGGCTCCATTGTAAAAACTATCAATAGCTAACAATGTAAGATTCTCTATGAATTTTTGTTCATAAATATTTAAAAGCCTACAGACATGCCTGAGGAAATAAATCATTTTATGGTTGAAAAGTGCACAGATGACTCATTGATTGTTCTATTTCAGTTAATTATAATAGTAAATGGCATTGCCCCATTCATAATCATCAGATCTGTTTATTTACCACGATTTTCAGGTCCTTGATAGCTGTGAAAAAATAATACCTATTCATTATTAATTGGTGTTGTTATCTATGTTTTAGTCAGATTTTCAGATCCTTGAGAGTTGTGAAGAACTCATTCATAATTGATGTATGTTTGTAACTATTTTTCAACATTTAATATTTGTTATAATCAAAAACTTGTTAACACCATAGAAAAAAGCCTATCTATCTTGACCTCCTATCTTTACTTTGTTTCCCAGGAGACGTGTATTATTCTGTTTAATTCAGGAAAGCTATATCAGTAAATCATGACTAACTATTTTGTTTGTTCAGGTAAGGAATTACCTTGAGAGCAATTTGATGTGATTTTCTATTTTATTTAACAGTCGAATGGCTATATAACTAAGTCAGAACTGATGTCACAGTTAAAGTGGGAGGAGGAGAGAGCCGGTAGAGCATTGGTATGTGTTTGAAATCCTAACAAGTATGATAAAACTGCCATTAAAGGTTTATATACAGACTAACCATTCCATATATAGTAACCTGTAATTATAACAGCAATTTTTGTACTTTGTTATTTGTTAGTAAAATTTTATTTTTCATTTGATTTGATGATTTTTTTCAAAATGATTCCAAATGCAAAATGCAACAAAAGTTACTTCAAGAATTTTTTAGTAACATTTACCCATATTTGTATAAAAGGTGTCAAAGGGTTTAAAATGTGCCTTTGTAGGAGATGAATTTTTTTTATTTTTCATCTAATTTTGATTCCATTTAATGAAAGCTTTAAGCAGTATTGCAAAGGATTTTCTCAGTCTCTTTACCTTTGTGAGCATAAAAGATTCAAAGTGTGGGAAATTTCAATTTTGTAGAATATGAAAATTTATTTTTCATCAGATTTAGATGAGTTTTTTATTTGACTTTTCTCAATGAGAGCTTTGAAGGGTATGCCAGTGAATATTCTTTATCTCTTACAATTTTAAGATAAAAAAGGTCAATTTGGGCAAAAATTAAGTTCACATTATATGTGAATTTTTTTTATCTGATGTTGATTGTGGTTTTCCCAGCTCATTTCTAAAGAAAAATTCAACATAGTTATGCTAGTTCTAAGGATTATGAGAGTCAAAATGATAAATGATTGACCTATAACTGTGTCCATTACATTTCTGTGTCCACACTTACCTGAAAATTCATTTGTTCACCTTTTACTTACATTGTGCTCCAGTCATATAATGCTGGGCTTGCAGTTCACCATAATTTTAGTTGGTCTGTTTAAGTGTAGTAAATAAGGCTTGATATATTTCTATATAAATTAACAGACTTTACAAGTGGTCCTTTTAGCCTGTTCTGAACTATGTTGTCTTAAGACTTTGAGCCTGTTCAAGAATATTTTTGTCTAAAAACTAAACAAATGATCATTTAAGCCTGTTCAGGAGTATGTTGTCTACAGACTTTACCAGCTGTCCTGTTCTGGGCTATATAAAATTATTTTCTTTTCATGGCCAATTTGAACTTCAAATGACCACCACAGCTGAAGTAGAATAAAAATCGGAGATGTGGCATGATTGTCCATGAGACAGCCATCCACCAAATGACAGCAGAATTTAAACTTCTGCAGGTCCCATTACGGCCTTCAACAATGAACCAGAGTCCACAACATAACGGAAGCTGAAAAAGGCCCCGAAATACAAAATGTGAGGTGTTTCTGTCAGTTGAGTGACACAGGCTCCTGGGAGTATCTGTTTATTAACTTTTATAACTTTTTTTTACCCATTCTTAAATGTTCTACTATCTTTCAAAATGTGTTTCAGTACATTCAGCATGAACCCAAGCGATTTAACAAATTAGATGGCTTAAAACAATGAAATACTAATAGTGTACTCCTTCATTGTTCTGCTATGAGAGTGGATTGAATAATGTTGTTATATTGAAATAATTATTTGTTCTGAATCTACCTTTTTGTGACTGTCTAATACAGACTGGTGTAAGTGATTAAATTTTTAAATGGCACACATTTCAAATTAAAGTAAAGTCACCAATTTTACAAATGCTCATGCAAATATTCCATGTATTCTAGCTAATGCCATAGATGCTACCTGAAACTTGATATGTCAAAGGCTATTGTTTTAACTTTAGCTTTTAAAAGACGCATTTGATACAGGAAATATAATAGAGTTTTTTGTAATTGTATCAGAGTAAGTCATTATAACCAGACTTATTTATATTCTTCACTGACATCAGTGTAAAATTTAATTTTTTTTAATGATATTTTTCTATTTTAGAATATCAGGTCAATCATTATGCAGACTTGGAAAATAATAATTTTCATTAAGAAGGAGAATATAATCAAACAAGCTGAATTTCTTCTTGATTCAGTTTTTAAGCTTCTATTCTCAGGTGATAACCCAAGAAGTATGAGATTTAGTCCCATTGATGACCTTTAATTTGAGATGAGAGACATATTAGCAGTATTGATTTATGAGAGATTTTGGAATTAAATCTTGTGGAAATACTAAATTAAAATACTGAAAAATAAATTTATTCAATGCATTGCCTTGATGATATTCTCCACAGGGAATTTAAATCATGTAATTCGGAACTGTATTGGATGGCTACTTGATTTTTAATTAAGCTTGTTTAGATAATTCCACCGAGTTATATCCATGTATAATTATACAAACTCTTCAAAATATAATAAGAGGGTTTTGAGAAAAGGTTAGTGCTTAAGTTTTCAATGGGGACCTTTTATTGGTAATGAGATGTCAGATTAGATGTAGCTGTTTTTTAAGCCCACTCAAAGTCATTTGATGTTTTGTTTGCCAGTAGACTGAGCTTAAATAGATATAATTTAAATTTTACGTATAATATATTAGTTTTGTATTTGAGTTGAGTAGGATTCTGTAAAGATGAATTATTCATTTATTTTGCAACTGTTGTATTATTACAGTTGTGTTAACCTTGCTAAAACAAGTTAATGGTATTGGTAAGGGGGGTGGTTTTGGTATCCAGAAAACCAGCTAAATCCAGTTATATTCAGTACCTGTACAATGACCTGCTATCTAGACATGATGTTTTTATGCTCTTGTGTTTCACTCAAATGTAGAATACCCATGGGAGAGATGAAAAGTGCATAGTCCAAAAAAGACAAGACAAACTCGAAACACAAACTAACAGATAAAAAAACAAAAAAGACAAAGGTTTGGACTCCACGAACTTCTCTACAAAATTAGACAAGGATCAGGTGAGCCCCAATGGTAAGCATCCCCTGTATATATTGTTGTGCCCTTGATCTCTCGTAGATAAATGTTCATCAAAGGTTTCTCTGGTTGTGTATGTTGCAGTTGGATTGATTTGATATTTGGTCTGACTTGTACTGTGTTTCCCCTGTTCTGGCTGTAATATTTTCAGGTGGGGGTATTAAACTTTGACACATTTTCTTGAGGTTGTGTTGTCTTTCAGTGTCTTTTTATATTGACCAACAGTTGGTTGTTCAAACAAGTATGGTTTTTACATCTGTATGGTACGGTTTTTCATTTGTTCTTATATACAGTGAAACCTGCTGATGTGCTCACCTTGATTAAGCAATAATCTGGTTTTAACAGCCATATTTCAATTTCTTTCTGCTGAATATTTCCTTTAAATAGAACATTGATTAAACAGCCACCGGTCTTAAGCAGCCAACTTTACACCTTCCCTATGGTGACCTTTAAATGCAGGGTTGCCTGTATATCATCTGTAAAAAGTTGATGAATATTAAAAGTGTGGAAAGTAATTAATTATATTAAATAAGTTACCAATAATTCAAATCCGTTTTAAATGTTTTTTATTTTTGTTTTTACCTTTAGAATTTTATGGTTAAAGAAGGACTTGCATGGGTGGATGACCAAGGAAAAACAGAGAGACAGTACTGGTTTCCTAGTTTCTTCCCCTACCTTAAAACTGCTGCAGCATCTTGAGAAGACATATTTCACAGTTATTTATTAACAATTGTTATAAAGCTCATATATGTATTGTCTATGTATAAATAAAATCTTTGTTGCAATTTGTTGTCATAACAATTCATTTCTGTTGGTTAAGTAAGTAAGTGAGAAAATATTTATTAACCAGTTCAGTACCCAAAAGGAGCATGAAAGCTTTATAGATACAAGCATTGAGAGATCAGTGATAATCATCTACTAATCACCAATCAACATGACCACTGTTTAAAAAAGAATAATTCAAAATTGTAATGAAATATTATTTTTGCATAACCTAAAGACCTCATTGATTCCATGTAGATATGAAAGGGAAACTTAAAAAAAATCAATGACATGTTACTGGTAATATAATTGATTGATTGTTGTTTAACACCAGGTCAGCAGTATTTCAGCCATGGTAAACTCACCCCTAAATATGATTGATTTTAGATTGCAAATATTTCATGCATAATCAGGACAAGATCAGTGGGAATAGGATGGGATACAACAGAGCAACGGCTTTTGACTGCCACTGGAAAATGGAAGGGATGGGTAGGAACAAAAAAAATTTGTAGGGGCATTAGTCTTATCTTTTTCAAATCTACACGCCAACCACTACATATGGTCCACGGCCAGTCTTTCTTATTATAATCTGACAGCCCTGTACAAGAAGGCCCCCTATCCGCCAACTGTGGATCATGCTGTGTCAGCTCTGTGGCTCGAGTCTTGGAGACCACTCCAGTGCAACGCCCTTAAATATGCAAAGTCATTCCAATTTGACTAATTCCATTGTAAACCCGTCCCACTGTAAACTAGTCAATCAATGTAATTATCATTTAATAATTCGAATTTACCTATATTTTAGATTGGCTTATGTTACCCTTGGTTTGTTGGAAATCATTTTTATACGACCGCAAAAATTTTGTGGTCGTATTATGTTATGGACATGTCGCAGTGGGTGTCAGCATCGGTGTCTGTGTCGGCGTCAGCGTCATCGTCCGTAGACAGTTAGGTTTCCGTTCAATAACTTTAGTTCTATCATTTGGATCCATTTCAAATTTTGAAACAATGATACTCTATA